>CAAKHC010018979.1:0-20856 GCA_901007825.1 Macroramphosus scolopax
GATGTCGAAGTATATGGAGTTAATTAAGTTTCTGTCTTCCTCCAGTTACCTCCATGTTTCTTTATTGGACTCCCACATGTCTATATCTTATTTTATGACAGGCTTGACTTCACATCGCCCATTAGTGGGACACAGTTTACCAGCAGCGAACTGATTTGGCAGCCGCACACTGACAGAGGCCGGAGATGTCACTGCAGATGGTTGGCTGAGGTCCCCTGAATCAAAGCTGCCTGTCTGTAGTATCATAACTGATACAGTCTTTAATGTCTTTTAAGGAGCGGGACTCCCGTAATGAGCCGTTGAACATCTTCCACAATTAGCCGTAAATAGGGTGTGATGACACTTTAAAGCTGTAAAACCATTACAGATTACATCCTTCTGGCTGCAGATGGCACTGGCATGAAGGAAGAGAGCTTATTATTGCTCACATGAAGGGTGAAATGTCCCTCAATGCCTCCCGTACCTGTTTTCTGAAGAGATAGAGATGTTTGTGATGACAAAACATAAATTCAATGGTTCATTTTTTCATTTTAAGTTGATAAATAACTTTTCAATAACTTATTAAGAGGTCTGTTATCCGTGTCTCCCACTCCCACTGACTCTCTACCCGAGTGACGTTAATTTACGTCACCTGGATGTTACATCCTGTCTGTGATACGGTGCGCCTCAGATCAGTCAGGCAGCCCCCCCACCTGGGAGGGGGCGCCTCAGTTGCAGCTCAGCACTGTGTGACCCACTTACTTGACAGCAACTCCATTAAAACTTTCAGAGGAATTGAGAATGAGGCAGACTTCACTGCATCGATGACGTCACCACCACAGAGTCGGCTGGCTCAAAGTTTTACAATCGGCAATAAATAACCGGCTTAACCACATTTATTTACTATATATTTATTTTACGATGTTTCGTACAATTTTATATCTGGAGAGCTTTTGATTCTCCTCACTGCAGCACTTTAGGACTTTAAGAGTCAGGTGAAACATCCTAGCAACCGTTAAATCGGGGCTGTAACACCAGGTAAAGCTCTTATATAAAATGCTTATACTAAGTGTCAGACAGGATCGACAGCTTCATTCGAGACACAAACAAGGACGCCTTCGCAAGTACATGTTCATGTACTAATACTGGGACAGTGTGATGACTCATCTACAGGTATGAGCCACTCTTCATGCGTATGAACTCAAACAGACAGAGATAAAAAAAAAAAAAGGGAGATGAAAGGAGAGTGAGACAGAAGACACGTGTGACGACCGAGCGCATGACGTCATGCGTCTCACCTCAGCACCATGGGACAGACTCCGTTTCCTGAGGGCCGGGGAGGGCTCGGCTGAGCGCAGAGGAGTCGGGCCTCCGTTCTTTAACTGCTGTCCTGAGGGTGACTTTGGAACAGTCCACACAGGAACACCATCTGAAAAACGACAAGGCGTCAGAGCCGTCTGCTGTCTGCCACAGAGCAAGAATGAGGAGGAGATGGACGGGGGGGTGTCGTTTATATTGTTACACTGTGGATTTGTGCATATTTATACTTGAATTTAGGGTGGAAAGAAATTGACAGAGGGAGGGAGGAGACACATCACAGCTGATTCATTTCTGACATTCAATATTAGAGCTCAGAAATGAATCTGGAATGAGGCTGCGTGATTGTCAGAGACTCGGCACCAGGAAATTTAATATTTGCTCTTTGTTCTGGCGTCGCAGTGAGTGTTGACTCAACTGAAATAGAGAAATGGGTCCAATGTCTATTGTTTTAGACTCAAAACAACAACATGACAGAACTTTAAAACCAGTTGTGTCAGTTACTGAAGTTGTGATGGCGTTAAAATAATCAAAATCTGATCGAACCTCTAGTCTCTTCAGCTCCGGGACCTCGACTGTCAGAGGTGATGATTCAACCCCTTTGTTTCAGGCTGTAGTTTGCAGTGTTTGGAGGGAAATCAGATTTGCATGTGAACTCCTTCTGTTCGGAACAGACCATGCTGATTTGAGACATTTCCACATTCCACATTTGATTATCCTGCAGAGGTTTTCTCGTCTTCACTATAAATGATTGCAGCTGCTAATGTGAATCAAAAGGTGGTTACAAGAGTTGGAAGATGAAGGCTTAAGAAACATAAAAGCAGGCTGATTGATGATCCAATCAGCTTCTGCCTATTGTAGGGTGAAGATATGAACATGTATTTCTGTCCAAACTAATGTTCCCCAGTCTGATGGGAAGCATGAAAACAAAACATATGATGGCGCTGAAGATACTTTAAATACATTTGTCTTATCATGAAATATAGACGTGTTTAGAGAGATTTATCTTCCTAATTCTTCAATTTAAATTCTTCAATTTTAAGCAAGTAACTTTGCATCTTGCAATCACTATTAATGAACCTCCTCCAATGAAGTTATCTGTCTGCAGGATTATGCAAAAACTATGACATACGCCACACTCGATGGAGGCGTGCAGCCAGTCTTTAGCCACCTGACAAACCTCTACTTCATCTACTGTGTTGAGTGAGACGGAGCAGAACATTCAGTCCGCATGGAGGCTGACAGCCGCCTATGAGAGAGATATTACTGTATGTTGCTTCTCACTGTAAACAGTCACAATGGTTGTAAAATGTACTGTTAACGGGCCTCGTTCAGGCCAGATAGTAATCTGTCAGGTAATATTATATCAGGCCTCTGCTTCAGTGGGTGTTTGGTCCTCGGTGGAGGTCTGTGCTCTGAGAGCACTTCTAGTTTGGTTCCAATCCAAATTGCAGGTACATGAAAATGATGTAATATGTCAATGTGAAAAGTCTCCAGAATCATGATGAGTCATGCCGAACACAAAGGAGGAACAAATTACAGCCTGAAAAACAGATATCAGTCAGTCTCCTCTGCTTCTCCCCGTATGCTTAGAGTCATTGCAAACCTCCGAGTTAAGATAACGTGATTTGCAACGGTCATTCAAAGACGCGGACCTGAAACTAAGAAGCAAGTTTGTTCATTTAAAAGCTTTTACAATACATCGCAGAAGTAGATCCCATTTCAAAGTAGCGCTAATGGAGTGGTATCACAGGCCCTTCACATCTCCAATCCCAGCTCTCAAATTGGGTTAAAAGTCTAATGCACCGAGAGGTTTCTCTTTGAAATCCATTAGTGAGAAGCAAGCTGTGCTGACACAGATCGGCATGCCGGTGAGCCCGAGGTTAGGCCGCCTCAACTCGCGGCTGAGATAGCTCGAAGGCGAGGCCTCTGCTTCAGTTGACAGTTTGACTGACAGGAACCTGAACTGTGAGTCCAGTATCACTTCGATGATACTGGACTCGGGGAACGTCTCGGGTTTAGTGTGTGTGGTTGAGTTCGTCAAGGCAGGAAAACCTCCCAGGAAAAAGTGATGTGCAAATATATCGTGTGTTTATAAGACGAGCATGTAGCTCAGTTTACGTTGAGCTTCTCCTCAGAAATGCTTTGATTTCAGGTGCATGTGTTCTAGACATGTCATAACTGAAGCACCGGAAGAAGAAACCCTCGGTGAGCCTTGGGGATGTGTGTGCCATCGGATAGAGACATGCAGGTGAATCAAAAGGCCGCCGCAGAACAGAGGAAAGAGACAAAGATTTCATGCAATGGATTGTTTTCCAATGGCGATCCAATGCCCGTCCATTTCTGGGCTTTGACGTTTCAGATTTAGTGATGCTTTCACATCCAACGTTTACCACATGTGTCTGTCTCCTGTCCTTTTAATCCCCCCTTTGATATAAGACATGCCATTCTCCTCTCCATTTAGGATACTTTACATTCTTTGTGTCAAGCTGTGAGGGGACGTGTTTGCTGGTGGGATAGAAAGTTAATTTCCTTTATGGATTTTAATTTCCTTAAAGGAAAAATATTCTGTGCAAGTGGGGGTGAAAGACAAAGAGGCTTCAAGCTCTTGATGGGAGGTGACAGAGGAGGGGAGGGAGAGGGGATCCAAAAAGAGCGAGCAGCAAAGATCTTCTGTGACATCAGCTGATAATATGCTGTATGGTTTGTGACTGGAAGGTTTATGGTGGGAGTTAAAGATTAAACACTATTACTGGAGCCGACTCAAACTGGTTTCGTAGTGACAGGAGCCCGGAGAGACCAACATGCCGGTCCAATCTCATGCTCGGCTCACCATCATAGAGTTTATTTGTCCATGCAGTGGCAAAGCTTCTCTGTGTGGGCGTAATGACACCATTCAGCCAACCAACGGACCAGCCAGCCACCTTTTATCAGCTTTTTTTTTTTTTTTTTTTTTTTTTAATCTGGATACTTCCCATGCCGGCGAGCCGCACTACCCGCCAAAACAGAAGAGCCAAACAAAATATTCCTCACTGAGGTGTGGGGGGAATGTGCCGGAAGCGGGGAGCAGCTGTACCCCCGCAGGATTTATCAGCCAGGCAGTGGAAGGAAAGTGATTTGTACTTGCGGCCCGGAGGTCCCACTCCACACCAACCCCTGTCTGACGTACAGGAACAGGGCGTGTAGACTGTTGGCGCAAAGACAAGACCGACAAACTGTCAGGACCGACGGACTGGCTGGAATGTGGCGGCCACCCGAACCCTGAACCAAAAGACCATCTCAAAGTCATGGATGGACCACAACCTTCATGAATTAAAGGGATAGTTCGTAAAAAAGCAAAGGCTTGAGATGATAGAACTACGATATATTTCATCAAGACTCAAATTGTTCCAGAGCATTTGAAGGATTTCAGATTGTCTTAGCTGAAGCCGACACTTCTTCAGGGTCTGCCTTAAACTTTAGGACATGTTCTTTAATCCTAATCCTTAATGTTATTCATGCCCATAGAACCACCCTCAGGCTGCAGAAGGTTTTAAATCGAAAGAACTTTATTGGATCCATAACGATCTATCACAGAGACGTTAAAAAACACGGAAGAGGTCTGACATTTTTTTAGGCAACAGCGTGGATTCCTTTGGCAAAGACTTAATCCTTGGAGGAGATTTAAAAGTGCAAAGCATTAGTCATTATATTTAGGTTTACTCATTCACACATAAACCCTGAATATTTTTTGACATGCATGTTAGGGGGGGACAGTCCGAAATGCCTTAAAGAATTCTGTAAACAATGTTGAGGAACAAATCGGGTTCATACACACTCATGCTTACATTTGGCACTGTGATTTTCGAGGCATTTCAAATGACATTGAACACAACACAGTAATGGATGGGAAATGAATATCTGTAGAAACAACACTGATCGATACAAATTGACAGAAAAATATATAAATGGGAAGAAATAAAACATTTGAACACACAAGTGCACTAAATACAACGTTCAGCAACATTTCCTACAAGCATTGTAGTTCATTGCACCCGTCACGCAGGGACAGGAGCCACAGTCCAGCTGGCCTTTGCTGCTGGGCTCTGGAAGAGGGGACTGGGAGGACAAGGGGGAATTGGGAGATGGAGGGGTTGAGGGCTCCAGCACTAGGACTGGAATGGGGCCCGGGTCGAACTCACCGGAGGGGGCGGCGTGATTGCGTGGGGTGGTGTGAGACTGAGGTGGCTCCTGGCCGTGGCTCTGGGTCTGTTGGAGGATGTTCAGGCACTCTCCCAGGCAGCTGAGCGTGGCGGCCGACGTGGCTTTGAGCAGCAGCAGGTCCTGGTCCAAACAGGAGAGGGGGCCCTTGGTGGGCAGCGAGTCAATGCACTGGACAAGGTTCTTTTGTTGGCCCTCTGCTTGTGACATCACCTAGACAGAAGATTAACACATTAGAGCGCATATTCAGCAGTTTGTGTACGTATAAATGTTACATCACTTATAAGCCACTTATAAAAAGGGATAGATTGGATTTCTTATTCTAAAATGCACAAAAAAAACTTTCTCAATAGCAGCTTGGATTTGGATGTAAGTAAAGTCTTCATAATAGGAGGACTTTGTCCTGATATATTGGTGCTTAGAATCAACATAAAGTAACATGTACTGTATATTCACAAGTATTTAGTAAGTATTGAAGTCAAGCAGAAACTTGTATTGCTGACAGCATTTTAAGCCACATTGAAACAAACTGTTAGTTCACATCAGTCTGCTTCTGAACACTTTGTGCGGCACAGCACCGGATGTCCGAAAAATCCTCCTGCTGAGTAACTAAGAGGCAGTGGCTCTCTGCAAACAGTGATTATACATTGGTTGCTCTGCTGAATGCCTCTCAGGCTGTCCAAACCGGACCGCGTCACCACTGTAATGTTCACCACCACTGAAAAATAACATACTTGTAGGGCTTCTGTTGAAGCTGAAAATCTGGCCTAAGACATCCTTTACCGCCAACAGTCAAACATTCACACCCATCTCCGTCTGTCTTAACACTCACATTTCACAATTTGGTCTCCGAGGTATCTTGTTCAGTAAATCCTTTTTACAATAACACACTCACTTCGCACTTCTATCGTCGACTCTGACTCCCATCAAAATCGTTCTGCAGAACGTGAGATCGCTGTCAAACAAAAACAATCTCTCTCTTTCCCTACGATGCTATCATCCAGCCACGTTTTCAATTTGTCTTATTGGTTTATGACCCCGATATCTGCAGATTTTAATGGCATTCCCATCAAACATCGCCGTATTTTGTTTTGTGTTACTGCTAGGCGGCATGATAACATGCTAAATGCTAATGCACACATTAGCATTTATCTTAAGACATTTAGCTAAGCTGCTAGCATGATCGTATCCCGTAAAACAGACCCAACACAGAACAGGATTGACCTCCATTACTGTCAGAGAATCCCTTAAATCACTTAAAATCCAAACTATGTATTCACAAGTTGAGGAAAAACTTTGAAATAGTGCCAACCTCATCCTTTAATTTCCATTTTTTTGTCCTGTTGGCTCATGAATTGCAGAGCTAATTAAGAGTAAGCCGGAGGTTTAATTATGATAAGATGTGTCATCAAATCCTTCCTTTGCTCATTAGAAACGCCGGGCAGGAAATTAGGACTCATGTTCAAATAACTGCATTAAAGTGGCTAACTGACCATTAGGAGCATCTCTAAAAGCTTATTCATATGATGGAAAAGTTTCTCTTTTAATTGGGAGCGTTTTTGAATCAGACAGAACTTAGAGGGAACATAAATGCATATGCAGAAGGTTTTAAACTACATGTAAGAAATAATAAAACTTCTGTTGACTGCAGGCAACAGCTGAACCTCCAAGAAAACAGCGAAGAGAAAAGCAGCATAAACTTTTCAAACAAGACGAGATCTCCCAGACGCTCCCGCAGACGCCGAACATTTCTTACTGTGAGGATTATTTCTGTGTGACTCACCTATAGAGTCTAAACACATCACAGAAGGAGGAAGACAAAGTGGGTTCCTGCTGGTGGGTAATAAGCTTCTCTAGGGGCTAATGAATCCGGCTTGTTTATCAGCAGGCAAATGTTGTATTCATTAATATTGAATAGTTTCACAAGCGCTCGTCTTCCGCACGCACTTCAGTAGCGCATATGCCTCCCGGCGTCAGTACGCAGGAGCTATTTCAGCTGGAGTTAGGATGTATGCGGCTCAGACGTTCGTATAGAGGAATTTTTAAAAAAGCACAAAGCCAATTATTCGGTATTGATATGGGCCGGATGTACTAGTCCTCTGACAGATCAGATGTTAGGATCTAATAATAAGTGGCATTGGGAACCAAGTGTTCAGCATGCTGATACCATATCATCACCACAGTGCCCTTCAAACAATCAGAACCGGTTCTGTTCTTACATCCAGATATCAAAGCGGCCGTCGCTGCGGCTCGACGTCCCGTCAAACTTCAAGAGACTTCTCACATTGTGAATGTGTATAAAGTATTCAGGATGGCTGTAACATTAAAGCAGAAATCCTCTGAGTGGAAGCTAAAGCGAGAGCATCTTCGCCCTTTCTGTCTATAAGTTATAACATTAATAGGAAGTTAACGGTAAAGTCAAACGTTTTTACATCAAACTAGCAATTTGATACGACCGCCAGACGATTCCGGTCATTGCATTTGTTAAAAACCACAAAGTAATTTCCTGTGAAAGTTTATAGCGGAGGTGCTTTTTTCATCTCTTTACTTGGCAGCAGCCAACCAGGAGACGCTGTTTATATTATGACCCTTCATACTGTATATTAACTAAAAAGTAGTAGTAGTAGTACTACAAAACCGAACGCATATATAACATAAAAAAAGGAAAGCTGTAAAGGGAAAATACAGTGAGTTATACATACATGAATTCCCTTTACATTAATATTTGTACAGTTACATGCAGGTTTAGACACTAAAAAAATGAAAAATCAGCGCACCAGTTCTACGAGGCTACAAGTCAGTGGGCCCATAGTAACAGCAGCATCCCATCGCCATAAATCCAGACACACAGAGCTCTCTGGAGCCAGCGGGACCGGCGATGCTTCCAGAAATAGCCTAACCCCGGTGATCCAGCTCTGCCGCGGCAGTGTCAGTGCCCGGTGGGGCTGCTGCAACGAGTCCACGCAATTTGATGAGTTCACAACAGTCAGCTGTGACAAGCTGGCTGAAGAGAGATGATTCCGTGGACATTCAATGACCGGACAGATGCTGCGTGGACGGACGGACTGATCGCAGGTGACAGCGTGACAATGTCCCGATCCTTCAACATGACATGTCATCATAATTCTATAGTGGACTTATAACTGGACTGGAACAGCTTCAAACAAATGGAGCAGATCTCGTGATGCTCTTTTCTTGACAACATGCCTATAAAGACTCAACCCACAACTCTCCGCACCTTTCTTATGTTTCACTATAGATTCCTTTTATGGAGAAAAAAAGTTAGCCTTCAATTTGGAGGATCATATGACTCATTATAACAACATTCCATCGTACGTATTTTAAACTGCTGCATGTTTCTTTATGATTTGCCTTCCTGGATTACAGGTTTTTGCTCCTCTTTCATCTCCATGAAGCAAAAGCCCCTAACTGGTATTTTTAAATCGGGGCCTCTTCGCTGCGGATGCACGGTAAACCTGAATTATGCACGTGATTCGCTGTCACCACATCAGAAGTCCATCTCTTATTTTGTGACAGAATGTTTCTACCTCTGCAATTCTCTTCAAGGAAGTGAGACGGGCAGAAAAGTTATTCCGGGAATGATCGCTATTAGAAGGAGCCTGAAAGCTTGTGTATGTGTCAAATAGACTATAATCGGCTCTTCCGCACACCAGACGAGCTCTTGTAATAACCGTATTCTGAAACTCTGAATGTAGTCTCACACTGAGTCTTTGGGCTTCCTGCCTGGACGCTCCAGTGAGCACCGGTGGGTCGAGGTTCAACGACAGCCGAGGAGGTGGATCATGTGGAGTTTCGCTGAGGTGTGACGACTTTCCCCCGGTGACGGTTCGACAGAGGAAGAAAGTCGTGTACATCTTACGTGAGGACGGCGGGTATTTCTTACATGAAGCGACAGGAGTTTTGTGAATATCATCAGTGATAGTGCACAACACAAACACCAGTAATGCTTCTCTCTCTGAATCCACAAATAATCAGTTTTGCAGCAGCTTCCAAGTCTCTCCCGTCTGCAGTGGTTCATAAATCACAGCGCGAGCAGCGTCTCTTGCTGTCGACTCCAGCATCCCCTGGCTCTGTGCCAAACCCAGACAAGTTTATTGGCCTTTCATGAATGAAGGAAAGGGAACAACAAAATGACATGAGAACAGAGGGGGGAGGGAGGCGGTTGGAGCGAGGAAGCAAAAGTGGATGTTCATGCAGCGAGCGCTGAATAGAGGAGCTAAATGACGGCAGTCACTGTACGAATCAGGTCACAGGAAGCACCAGCCAAAAGCGAAAGAATGTGAAGTCAAACAGAGATTGAATCAGAAATCACAGGGGGACGAGCGTCTCTCTGTCTTGGGAGAGAGCACGAGCACCAAAGGAGTGTTTGTTTTGCTTAATGATCACACCATCTGCTCGGTGTTTACTCAGACTGTCCCAGGTTCACTTGAGGAGACAGACGCCGCTCCTGAGAGGTGAGACATTATTCTCCACTCGCACTGATTGCCGGTCGCTCTCTATCTTCAGGGTGAATCATTTAGATGAGATATTCTTAGCGAGACAAGGCTCAGCGTGGCACTTCTGAACGGGGGAATTTATCAACTTGAAGCCAGCCAGGTCGTCAATGAGCATGACAGAACTAACATTGCATGAAATATTGATGCTCCTTCACGTGTCATCACAATGACAAGCAGGGGAACCAAATGAAAAGCCAAAGATTTAATAGATTGTTTAGCTAATGATTTGGCAGCCCTCCCTCCTAATGTTTGGGGGATACAAGCTGCTCAGATCCGACTGTGAGGTTGCAGACATGACAGGTTATTAGGAAGCAGTGTTTTTAGCCTGTGGTGGATCAGAACATGATATTCTGCAGACTCATACAAGCTGCTTTGTCCCTGGCAGGCACTAAATGTGTTGTCTATGTTATTCTAGAGCCGGGGTCTGAAGAACGCACTCAGCAAGGTCGACACTCCGTGTTCACTGTTTGGCTTTTAGGGAAATATCATGGGCTCGTGTTGTAAGTTACCGATTCCGTAAGGTTGGGCGTACTGCGTTGCCATGGTTACGGTTGGAGGACGAGCTCATCACCCCTCTGGAAATATAATGAGTAAACTGATTCGATAATGACTAATAATCATTTTTCAAAGTGAAATCCAGGTACAATGTTGTCGTCTGATCATGGTCATCGTCTTATGATCAAAAGAATTTCTGAAAGATTTCAAAAGAATTTTTTTTTCGCTTTCATCTAACGGCAGAGGAGCAACAAACTCCCGTCACTAAAATCAAACCGGAGATCTTCTGATTGCTGCACATTGTCCACACCAGTAGAGCTTATAAAGTATTAATAAATGAAAAATAAAATATGAATTCAATACAAATATTCAATATGAAGCTGTATGGATGAGTTCATCAGGTATTACATCACAATATCACAGTCCCATTGCCGCATAACTTCCCCTTTGTGTGCTTTCATAGCTAAAAGGACGAAAATAGAATTTCCACACTTCAACTCAATGACAACAAGTCAAGCGTTGGGATTAAACACGACTCTCCAGTACAGCAGACCTGATCTCCTCCCCTGGCAGGAGTGTCTTACGTTTAGAAAGCTTCTCGTCGCTCCTTCTCCACGTCTCTTCCTCCTTCCTAAATGCTAATTCATCTTATCTCCATAATTTAGCAGCCAGATGCAAAGCTGCCTGGCAACGGTCTGAGAGGCACATTTACTTTCAACACAAAGGGGACGGAGCAAACAGGCTGCAGATAACGGCTCCGCAGCTTGTTCACCGGGCGTACGATCGCGACTTCTCCGTGTCTCTTTCATTTGAACATCTTTTCCCGACTACATATCTTTTACAATTAATCACTAAGAGGCCCTTACAAAGAGACATGATAAATAAACAAACTCTTGAGGGATCAGCAGGGGACAGAGCGTATGGAGATGTTGCAGATGCGGGCGAGGAGGTAACCAGAACTGACAGGTCTGGTGACTGAGGCGGAGAGATTTAATGAGGATCTGAGCTTCAAACTAAACGGATTCAAGTGGAGGGATTTTTAATCAAACTCAGGATGTGCTTGAAGGTCTGGAAATGTAAACACCATTAAGATTATCATAATGCACAAGCGTTGCTTCCTTAACTTCAGAAATTAGCAGGACAACACTCTCGGTTAAATGAAACGCTCTGTCTGGATGAGCCGGCCGTCTCGCTCCCCTGTTCTTCACTTATTATCCTCTTGGCAGACAAAGTCAGGTGCAGATGCTGATTGCTGAACACCTGATCGACCACGACTCAACAACTCCGCCAGCTCTTCCCTCTGTCACCGGCCATGTTAATCAGTACTGACAGCAAAGATGAGCTTCGATAAAGAGTGAACACAACATACCAGTGTCCTGATGAAACCCTGTGCAGAGGCAAACGCTGCTCCACTCTTAGCAGTTAGCTTTTATTTTCTGATGTTACAGACAACAGTGAAATCTTTGTTAGTATTTAGTCTGGCTGCAACACACCTGATTCAAATGAAGGGCTCGTTATCAAGCTCTGCAGAGGCCCATTAACGAGCCCTTCATCTGAATCAGGTGTGTTGGAGCAGGGCAGAAGAAAAGGTGCAGGCCGGTTTTAAATTCCGAGTTGAGAGGCCAATGATTGAGATACTGTCACCCACCTCTTTGACCTCCAGCAGCCGTCCTGGGTACTGACTCTTGGCCCGCCGGGCTGCAGCCGGAGATTTGTGGTGGGTTATGGTGACGATGTTGCCGGGTGAGGCGGCGTGGCCCAGGTGCCTCTGAGAACCCGGGGAGGAAGATGGAGTTAGGTGGGGGAGGAGGGGGAAGCTACGGTTCCGACCGGAGGATGAGGAGCCCTGGGAGAGGGAGGGGATGACAGAAAGAGTTGATTGGGCAATTAAGTGACAGGAGCGTGGAAATGTAAAGGCAGAGAAACGATGAGGATCGAGGCAGAGAGTTTTCTTAGTTACAGCGACTTAAAATAAAAGATTCCCTAAGCCGAGTGTCGATAACTGAGATCAACAACGAAACAAGGTGACTCGTCTCCAGATTCAAACTAGGTTCAACTATTAAGAACAGGTTTGCTTTTCAAGGGCTAGAAGCCACCAAGCCAAGTCATTACATCACTGTATGCATCTGCATACGTCTCCTCTTTCCCTGCAACGCTATCGCTACGACAACCAACGATGGACTGTAGTGTCTCTTTACAGGTGTTGCTCCTCTCTGCATGATGCCAACCAGATTCCATCCAGAAGCATTGAAATCTTTTAGATCTTCTTCCTGAACTCTTGCAGGCTAACTCACTAAACTTGGATGAGTCATAATAATCATTACCATTGTGCAGTGCCATTGTTGATGAGCCAAGCAGAAATAAAACCTACAAATGTTAAGAGAACAGTTCTTCAACGTTCTTAAAACGTTCATCCTGACGTCAGCAGCTGAATTCGAGGTGCCACCTCTAAACAGTGAAGGTGAGCCGTACAAAAAGGAAGACATCCTTTTGTTGTTGTGTTTTGAGGCTCTGTGCGCCGCAGCCGCAGTCAGATCACATTTGTCATTTTGATGCCTCCTTCGCTTCCCCTCTGCGACTCGTGTCTCCTCAGTTCGCCGACCTCTGCTCACACACGGGCAGCGATGTCAGACCAGCAACCCTCTCGTCTGTCTTTACTCCCCATCAGTTCGTAGAAGAGCAGGGAATAAAGGCACCACTTATCCCTCCGAAGAGAAAACAGAGGTCTGGCCACTGCAGCAGTGAGCATAAAACAGATAAATATAAACAACTTATACACCAGAGAACTGTGAAGAGAAAAAAACACAATCTTTTGGGGTGAGGCTGATAGCTCTGCGGTAACCCAGGAAGAGACTGGATGGTAAAAACACAAAACATCTATATGACAAGAAATAATCTGAACATAACCCCACGTTCTCCTCTCTTGTGATGACATGTTACACTACATAGAACCAGTTATTTGATGTAGGATGGTCCTAACGTGATCATTCTAGCAGAAAATAATCAGCTTACAGGAGAGAACACGGTTGTATTGTGCAGAGCTAAGCCACAAGCTGTGAGTAAGCAGAAAAGGAAACAGCATTTTGGGAGTGAGAACAGAAAGACATGCTGAGGGGTTTTTTTTTCTCCCCGTAACTGGCACAGAGCCCCGAGCGGTTCCATAAACTAGAACAGAGAGAAGGTGTCCCATCAAGAGAAGCTGAGGAGGGAAGGAAAAAAAGGACGTCGGGGAAAAGGTGTCAAGCACAGGTGTGCGTAACATATTAAATATGGGGATTGAAATGTCTAAATCGTACAGTTAACGTACAACCATCAGGAACGGGGTCAATGCACATAAACCCATTTAAAATCCAATCGTACTGGTACAACTGGTGCAGGACCTGCACACTCCCTGACAAACATCACGCCTGCCACTACCCAGGTGCTCCGCTGTCCCCCGACCGTGCGCGGACTTGGCCCCGCTTGAGGCAGCGTGGGTAGATGGATCGACGATACGCTGCTGAATGCTGATCCGTCATTTCTTGACACTGCAGGGAACATTAATTATACACAATTACATTCTGTACGAGCACTGGGTGCACAAAGGCGTGCAAACACCTCCACAGCGATGCTTTTAATAGGGAATTATCAGCTGACAATATTTTGTCAATATTAAAGTTGTATTTTATATTCAAACCTGTGAAACGAGGTTAAGACGCTGCAGCTGCAGTGTTACTGTACATCTCAGTTTTTTAACCTTAGTTCTACAAGCAGTATAATGATTTTCCTACTGCAGCAAAATTAGAGTTTATAGGCCACACACACACACACACACACACACACTAGTGGGTGAGGACTGCACACGTTTGCTTTATTCAAGCAGAGCGTCAACAACATTAACCGTCCAAGTCAAAGTCCACTTCATAACCGTTGTGCCTGAAGTCTCCGCCTCATCACAGCACACGCACGTCGTCACTGGCCTATTTATCAGGCTGTTAATGAAGATTTCCCGGCAGCCTGGACGTCTCTTCACCTGAAACCACACCCGTCTGACAGATCTGAGTGGTGGAGGACACAGCAGACCTTGAAAAAGGAGATTTGTTTTGCATAGTTCTCCATTACACCATCTGCAGGTACAGTATGCCTCTGTGAATGTGCACAGCAGATTGTGTCGATCTGACCTTTGGAGGAGAGTCGGAACAACTTCTGCTGTAACAGAGCTGTTGTTGGTCATGAAAACCTCAGCAGCATATCGAGGTCTTCCAATTAAAATGTGATCAAGCTCAGAACCAACTATTCTGCAGCCCTGTGACATTCCACACTGGTTATAGTGAAGCTTATAATGTTGTCGGTTCAGTTCCACCGACTGCGCTCGAGAGAGAAAATGTTGTGCCAACAACTTCCACCGCTTGTTCATCAACTTCAATATAAAAGTCTCCCCGACCCAAGTTTGAGAAATGTATTTCACTGACTCTGCAGAGGTCAGACGCGGTGAAACATGTCAGCACACTTTCACTTACTGTCCATCAGAGAAAATGCTCTTTCGGGATGAATAAATCCTGCTACTTTCCTGCCAAAGTGATCTGTTATCAGTGACATAGCCGAGCGTCCGCTGCCGGCTCGCCCATTAGGGGCGGCAGCTCTACGGATCTGAGAGGGGGGGGAAGGATCACACCACTGCAGTGGGTTCAATAACAGCTGCTGCCGTCCGTGGCAGAACCCCACAGCCACCGAACAGGAACAAGAAGCTCACTCGTCTGCGCAGAGCAGACAGAAAAACAGAAATAGACCTTCATCCTCCGTCCTCTTTCCCTCGCCTAGCTAATTTTATCTCATCGTCTGATTGCTTTTCTCATCGCAGCCGAGCAGAGTAATTGGACTTTCCCTTCCTGCAGCTGTGCTGCAGTTTTGAAGTGGTGAACAGCTACGTGTTGAATAAGCGAGTCGTCAATGAGGCGGCGTAATGAGGCTGTAGTGCTTAAGTGTTCCAAGAGACACATGACAGGAGGGTTTATGCAAAGAGCAGCCGACGCAGAGAACAACGACTCCACTACAGACGAGACGCCGGCTGCCGCCGCTCTTCATATCTGAGTCGGATTCCTGATTGAAGGGGAACTGAAACATCGTATCATCTTAAGCAATCATGAAAGTGTGTCTGTGCGGTGACTCACCAGGACCTCTTGTCCGCCTCCTGCTTCTTCTACACTCAAGTATTCATCCGAGCCCCTCAGCTTCCTCACCTAAAGATCAAACACACAAATGAAAGAGACAAATTCAACATCATACACAGGAAAAATAACATTTCCATTGCTGAAGAAGATGTTACGTGTCCCCGAGCTATAGTCAGAAGTAAAGTTTAAAAAAATAAAATAGAAAATCATCCCAAAAACTTGCTTGTTCCGCTGCAGCAAAGACTTCCATCTCCAACTCCAACCACCGAGGAGAGAAATAAAAAAAAACGTTTGGATTATTTCTCTGCTTCGTGCACTGCTGAGTTCCACCAGCACAACCTGCAGCGGTGCTCGGGAAGGAGCTCCATAACAAACCTCATTCTCCACTGGATCAGCCGAAAGGGGGCTACACCCAGCAGAGATACAGACAGCACCAACTAATCCCTCGCAGCTCACGCTAAACCCCCGAAAACGCACGTACCCAAATATTAATCCATATATAAAAACGAGCAGATAAAAGGTAGCAACAGCTACGATCAAGGCAGCAAACAGGGACACGGCCAGAATCTCCTCCTCGAAGCAGCAGGAGCATTTTACCATATTTCACTAAGCTCCTGTCAATGGAAAAACTAAATATATTCTTGAATGAGACGAGCGAGCGAAGTGAACGACCTGAATGTCTTATTTTTGTGCAGTTTATAAATGTGTTCTCCTCTATCTTATCTTCTTTGCGTCCCTGTCCTGAGAAACTCAGACATGCAAATGTAATTAATTAGGAAGCATGACTCATCTGCAAGGACATTTCTTAAATGGCAATAAGCACCTTTGCTTTGACTTATTATTGTGAAGTAAATGCTGATGACAATATAACGGCCATAGAAGAACGACCCCATCTGCCTGGGTACGACTTTCACACGACTCGGCCGGTGGAACAACCGATGGAACGGTCAACATGGAAAATAAAAAGGCTGAACGTCGAAAAAAAAGAGCAGAGGAAAAGTGGAGACGAGGTAGAACAAGCCGGGCGTTCACTGGAGATAGTCACACTGTTTCTATCAAATCGATAGGCAACAAAACCTCACGATTTACTGATACGACCAGTTTTACTCTGCCTTTATCGTTAAACTATTTTTGGTTCATATTAGGATTCTTACGGTTGTTTATTGGAGCAATAAAGCGTGTTTAAGTATCTTCCATCGCTGTCTCGGCTGTGCAGTCAAATAACAAGATAGCAGCACATTTATACATTTTATAAACACACACTGAAGAATTTCTATCAGCCTTCATGACTCCTTTATAGACGAGATTCTTCTCATAATTTCTTCTGCTCTCGCTTCCCCGACAATATCTGTAGTTGTTTGCACGTAGGAATACTCAAACCCTGTTATTACTCCGTATAAATGATGACGGCCTCGTGCTGTAGCTCACATGTTATCACTGTGTTAAGTTTGAACTCTTGAAGGGCTGGTGATGGGGTCAATTATAGCAACTGCTATACAAGACTTCATTGAGAAAACAGGGAATTTTAGAGGGCCGGGAAAACGAGAATGAGCGGTGGGGAGGAAAATGCATATCTAAAAATAATCTTTTGCTGGGAACGCTGGAGGAAATGTTAAATGAGACACACGGGAGGTGATGACAGAGGAGAAGTTAGTTTTCAATACTGTGCAGAGTTGTGCAGAAGGTTTTCACTTGTCGGAGGCTCTGTTCAACTCATGAACCCGAGTTTATGCAGAAAGGAAACTTCAGTGAAACCTGAAGGCTCGGCGCTCAGGAACAAACACCGACAGTTCAGACCGGGGTCATGCATTCGACTGTGTCTCACCTTGGCACTGCTGTCAGAATGACGTCTGGCACACGCTTGGAGCTGACTGATCCAAAACTGCTGCTCCTTGGCATCGGAGGCTGCAAAGGCACAGACAACAGAAGTAGATTCAATTACGAGCCCTACTTCCTGTACACACAGGAATCGACAATAAATCCCTACATGAGGTCATCGGCAGGTCAATGTCCAGTTATAAAGAATCTGACAGAAAATGCCGCTTGCGACATCCACTGCTGGGCACAATTGAACTCCTGGTTTAACTTGTCATCAGTGCTGATCGCAATATTCAGCAATAAAATGAGCAAATGTATTGTGAGTATTTAGTAAACAGTCCAGTCATTTCATACTTGATTCAACATGCTGCTTCTTCTAAGTTAACAGAATAAATAAAGAAATAATTCACCTTCTTATCAGAAGTCTATTTTTGGCAATGTGGAGAGTTCGGGAGGATCATTATATAACTCATGGTGGGATATTTCTTCTTTATTTTATAGCAGCGACAAGGTTTCATTTGTCCAAATATGGCAGACATTGGCCTATAATGCAAAAACCAGAAGCTCACAAGTTCACAGAAAATTCTAAGACATGAAAAAAAAACAACACTGAAGGAAGAGTTTGACAATTTGCCAACTGTTAGACGAGAACATCTGCACACACTCATATCCGTCTGTTCAATATGAAGCAGCAGCTAGTTAGCCTAGCTTAACTTAGCTTAGCATAGCTTAGCTGAGCACGAACACTGGAGACATTTAAAAACATCTAGCTTGACACTTTCAACAAGTAACAAAATCCTCAACATAACTCAAAAGCTTGTGAAATAACATAAAACTGCCTCATTTACTTTACAAAGAACCTGAAATATCCCGTCAGAAACAGGCTTTTAGTTTCCTCCTTCTGCAGTCTGAGCAGCTGAAAAAAGGTATCAGGGAACATCTATTTAGATCATTCAATGTCTTCTTTTGTCCAATAAAAAACTGTTTGCTTTCATTCGAAACCAACAAAAAAGTAAAATTCTTACAATAAAAACCCATCAAATTGCTGTTGACGTAAAAGCCGTCAGCAGTATTTTTAAACAGCCTTTGCCTGCATGAACTTGTGAAAACTGAGAGCTTCTTATGAGTGAATAATCATTGAGGGCGACCTGCTGGATGCCAGCGATCTCATTTGCTGCCAGATGATTATTCAATGTCCTGTTATCGTCTGCACGGAGTCCCGAGGGCCTGTATCTCATCTGAACCTCTTTATTTCCCCTTCACTGCTAAATTCAACATTCCGTATTCAAGCAACGGAGAAAGTCATTTGGTCAGTTTTGCGACAGCGGCACAGGAAGCAGCTTGATACGCTGTGCTCGCTTGCAGTTTTCCCTTCGGGCACAGAGACAATCCGGCCTGCTATCTAAACACAGAAAGCCAACTGAAGCCCAGATTTGCTGACTAACACAACAAGCTGTAGCTTTCCGATTGAAAGACGCTGACTGCCTGGTTGTGCTGACCCTCGCCAGGTCACACTGGTAATAATATCCTTCTGATCCCATTTCACTGACCTCTCTGAAACCTTTCATGGGTCAGATAACATTGAATTTAGACAGCAATCCCCCAGCTGGAGCAACAGCACGGAAGATAAAGGATTCAGAACTCACCTAAAATACACCAGAACATGGCTCAATATCAGTCGGTATCAGATGAGAACGTGTGCAGCGGGAATATGTTCCATCAGATCGACATCTGGCAAAGTCAAATCACCACCTAGATCCTCAAACCATTCCTGAACACTTTCTGCTGTATCGAAGATTACATGCTGAAAGAGGTCATCACATCAGGGAACATCCCTGCCATGAAGGGTGCACTTGGTCTCCAACAATGTTTTGATAGATACCATGTGTCAGCTTCCACATGACTGTCAGCATGCCAGGGTTTCCTTGCAAAACATCGCTCAGAGCATCAAACTGCCCACAAATCCTTTTGTTCAAACTCCACTTTTATAATGGTTTCATCAGTCAGTGAAAGTATTTCCTGGTAACAGGCCACTGTGAGGTCGGCTCAGATGCAGGCCAGGGAAGATGAAGGCAGCTCTTGGGAGGATGAAGGGTGCTCTTGGGAAGATGAAGGGAGCTCTTGGGAAGATGAAGGGAGCTCTTGGGAGCGTCCTTGCAGAATACAGAAATAGCAAAGGGACCCTAAGCCTTCGTAGACCCGCACAGAATTGTGCACATTAGGCTCACGAGACTGCAAGGGTAGGAAAACAAACACTTTATTTACAGATCATCACTTAAACGTTGTTCAGGTCTGCAGGAATGGCTTGGCTCAGATCCAAACGACTGCATCCTGCAGCTACCGACTCCCTCGATGTTTTCTGTTCAGTGAGTCAGAACATAACAGATTCTAGAAGTTCCAGACATTTCCACTGAGAGACTTCTTCTCAGAAAAAAGAGCAAAAACTCAATAAAGCACATGCACAAGAATAGAAAGATATAACTCAACTAAAAAGTTTTATTTTACTAATTCCCAAACTGCTAACCTCTCCAACTTGCAAATTCCGCCTGCAATCGATGAATGTGCCACCAGGGGGCAGCAGAAACAAGCTGTCAACACAACACTGACATATTAACACAGCTTTAAGTTGCAATATTAGCATTCATGTTTGTGGCCATGTGATGAATGAACGTGTTTAGCGGGTTTTCTGACCTTTAACACAGAAAACTAAAGGCTAACACCAAAGTATTGGGAAATACCCCGCGACTAATAATAAGCTGATCACAAGACATTCATCACGACATTCAACATGGATTGAGTTAACCAAATTAGATTCTGTAATCGTATGTGGGGTGAAGGAAACACAATGGTACAAAGAAAGAACAAATGAAACAAAGAAGCCTTTAAAAGAAGTTCTTCTCAGATCATCCAGCAGTGTCTGAAACAGCCGTTCTGACGGGCGCGATCAGGGACGGCCGCCAACTGTCCAACACACACAATCCAACACAGAATTGCTTACCAGCCGTCTTTTGTGAGCCTAACAAAATTCCATTGTGTTTGTCAGACATTTGTCATGTCAGACTGTTCATTATCACAATCTCTTCTTATTTTTCCTCCAGAGAAAAAAAAGGGTTTAAATGTGGAACTGAGATCAGCAGTGTCCCCATGAATGACTGGATAATGATGACGGATGGCTTCATTAGAGTCCGTGTCAACAAAACCAAAGTAGTTTAACAATCGGAGAATTCGTTTCCCGTTCCGTCACGCTGCAAGATAGAAAGTTATCGCCACGTATGGAGAATTCAATTTGCACTTGTCAATCATTTGTACCGACGATATCTTCTGCAGTCATGAGAGCATCTACAGAAGGACCCCCCCCCCCCCCCCCCCCCCCCCCCCCC
>CAAKHC010018979.1:40543-62482 GCA_901007825.1 Macroramphosus scolopax
CCTGTGAACTCTGATGATTGTGCCTCCATTATAACAAACCCGGGTTTGTTATATAACTCGTATCAGTATATTGGGGTGGAGCGGGGAGCTTTAGGTAGAGACTGGAAACAGACAGAAATCACTGATGATGCAAACCGCTGTTTTATAAGATGTTACGAGCCAGTAAATAGTCCGGCATTTAACCTTTTATAAAACAGTGAATTGCTGTTTTTACAGTGTTTGTGCTTCTGTTTCTCTGTTTCCAGTCTCATCATCTAACTCCTTGAAATGGAATAAGTGCATCCCCAAATTGTTATTCTTGCAACCCACCTTTAATATGTTCGACTCTCTTTTTTTTTTGGCGTCCTCGTCCTCCGGCATGATATGATATGAGAATAAACCATCTACCTGTGAACCTACTCTCACTGTAATATAACCAAACGGAGCTTTGCAGTAGCCACATTTATAGCTCTGTGGCAACAGCATGGCCCTGAGTGATGTATTTTTATCTGCGTGCACATAAGGAGATTAGAAAAACCATTGAAATGTGACGTCGAGCATTAATGTGCTGGACTGCAAGAAAACAAGAAACACTTAATTTACCGGGACCTCTTTTGAGTAAATAAAGGTGCAATCTTCGACTCTTCTTCTGCTTAATCTTTGGCTGTGAATGTTTAACAAAGGGGAGCTTCCAGATAACAGAACTGATCACATGAATCAACTCATTTGATGTGCAGCAGCGTCACCACACTCACACATCAAGGAAGTGCCACTTGACACTGTATTTGCTCCGATATGAATCACTCATAATGTATCTTACAGGAAATGTGAAACAAATATTTGTAAAAGTGTACATATATTCTGTTGATAGGAAAAACACTTAGAAGATAAACTGTCACCTCCTGTGAGAGAACAAACTCTGTAAAATGATTAAATAAACATCTCTGGCAAACACACTTCTCGTCTCCAGCACTCTGATATCGTCTGCGGGACGAATACAGTTTGTCTTCTTCTTCCCAGCTTCAGATTTAATTAAAGTACAATCAGAATTTATAAGCCGCTGTCGGCCGGGTGAGGATGTGTGGCTCGGTGTTTTCCTGCAGCACACAGGGATCGTAGGTTAATGTTCTATTTCAGCGTTGAAAGACTGTAACGTCTTGCAGGGTGTCCGGACTGCAGCTATCGGGGCTGGACTGAATAGAGGTAATGTTAGCCTGGAGCTGGTCTCCATCCACTGACTTAGTCATGCAGCTCCATTACACCCTCGTCCTCCTTTAAGTGCCTGTAATCTAACCTAGTCTGAGTTACTGTACGTAGCAGATAGAGGCATGATAGGATATTTATGGATATGTAGGCCTGATATATCCCTGAATAAAAGAATTGAATGTCCCCTGTCTCAAAGACAGACTTTACTTTTAAGTTAAAACCACATGCACTGCACTGCAGGTCCTTTTCTGTCCCCTGCATCATTTGTCCACATAACATAGACAAAAGTTGTATCATCAGGTAAAAGATATTTAGTAAACCAATTTTATAGGTCGACTATAAGAAATAGAAGTTTGGTTATAGCATATTTTAGAGATGTTACCTCATGGTTAAAAACTGTAATCATACACAAGTTATATGTACAGATATACTGTATTTACAGCAGAAATATCACATTTACTACGGAATATTTTCTTTTCCAGTGGACAAAAGTATTTTCAGAATTCATTTTTTCTTATTGCGTAATACAAAATGTCATTATAGTGCAAAAATGTGCCTTTTTTTGCAGCACTAGGGATAAAAGATAATTGGATTTAAAGGGTGATAATGTGTATTTCAACATTCTGTGCTATATTTCAAGAGATTGAAGAGACTGGGTACTTCTACAAAGACTGTTCACATAGTTCAATTAATGTAAGTTGGTATCTAAAATAAAGAGAATAATATTCTATTATATGTGTTCACATTTTTTGTTACATGTATATTGTGATTCAATAGAAATTGGACCATAAAAACACACTTTTAATGGCATTTTGTTGTAAAATAATGTATTTAATTTCACTGTTATTTAAGGTGACTCACTCAAATTCAGATGTTGGTCAGCTTGCTTCTGTAATGCGGCTTAAATAAGTTCATTTGTTTTTATCGATATGACACCAATATAAAATCATATTTTTTTGTCTTATTCTGATCCCTGCAGTAAAAGCTGAATGTCAATCCTTCTCACAACCTATTGACGGCATCGTTTGCCAAAATATTAAGTAAACAGAGTCAATAAAATGATGTATCATATACAGTTTTATTTCATTCCTGTTTAAACATTATGTGGCCTACGTGAAGTACTAAAAATAGAATTCATACTTGACCTCACGACTTATTGAATAATTCAACAGAAAGAGGAACGCTGGTGTTCAGTGTGTGTAAACTGCAGACTGCATGTTCGTACACATGGTCACGTTTTTACAGTTATAAAAAACTTCAGGGTACTTCAGGGAGTTGTTTCAGTTTCTTCACTGTGTCCCTTTAAAAAAACAGAAAAAGCACTCAAATTGGCATCTGCAGAGCTCCAATAACTTGTTCAACCTTCCTCAAAGAGCACGTTCTTCAGGGCAGTAAGGCTTCAACATGTTAAAGAAGGCATTTAAGGGTTAAATGATTTGAAGTGGAAGTATTTTCAAACTGCAGGACACGGTCGTCATCGGAGGTGAAACCTACAGTCAGTCGACGCACAACAAGACTTCAGTTCTGTTCGCAGCTGTGACAATTAAAACGTGTCTTTCCAGCGCCGTCTTTCAGGCCTCAGTGAACATTTATCCACTGGCCTGAATCTTCATTTTACACTTCCCCCGTCAGGCTCCCGTCCTGTCTGGCTCACAGCTACAACCTACGACTGCCTGGATTATGTGCAGGCTGAACTCCAACCGCTGTAGGGTCGGTGCCTTCAGAGCCAACGTGTACTGCTTTACTCCCTGAACTGGGAAACAGTTATCAAGCGACAAGTTCAACAAGATTTGAAGATTCTAAACCTGAAGTGTCACTTTCAGTATTGTACAAAGTGTACGATGACTTGAAGTGCAACAAGACTTTGTTTAAATTAAATGCATTTCATGACATCAGTCCCGTTCTTGACACTATTTGATGACACTTGTGTTCAGCAGGTTTTTCTAGAAGTAGCCATTCAATGTACTTACATCTTTTAATTACTTCTCTAGCTACTCGTTTACATCATTAGTGGTAGGGTTCACCATTCCCTCGCGTGACTATGTAACAGGAGACAACGCTTGCGATCCGGGTTTTGCTTGTAAATGTTTTCATTGTGATCAGCCGTATTTCTTAGAGTTCACTCCAACAGTGAGTCTGAGGGGGATTAAACTACCGCCAGACCCAACGTCTCTTATTGCTGCAGCTCCATTCTCAAAAGGTATGAAGCAAATGAAACATGATGGTGTTCATTATGAAGAAGACACAGAAAAATGCAACCTATTTGTCACTTTAGCTAGTGCAAATCATGATGAAGGCAGACCCGTCTCAATATTGCAGGGAGTTAGAGGAAGAGTGACAGGCCGCACATCTCCAACTCAACAGCAAGGTGGCCAGCTCCTACTGCTGCCTCCTGCTGCTAAATGTCCCGAAATCCATCACATTTGAAACATTAAGGATTGTAATTGCCTAATGGCCATTCTCAACATCAGAGAAGGCAAATCAGTCTGTATGTGCAAAGAAAAAAGAAAAAAACGTAATAGCGCCCGACAGGGCTGCAGAAAATATGCCCAGCAAAAGAACATTTCATACAACAAACAGATAAAATACATCTCTTCCATCGCTTGAACAAATCCACTTGTTTGGCATCAAAAAAAGGACACATCAAAGTCACATTAGGCAAACTGATAGAATGTTAAGCTGATTCCCCGTCCGTTCACTGATGAGTCGTTCTAAGGCAAACCATCCACAGCATTCAGGAAAAGACAAGTCCAGTGACACAAAACACAGCGAAGGAAGAGGTGACAGGATCACAACAATGTTTACAGGAAGACCCCGTTGGCACCCGGACTGCGCCGCTTCCACTGAAAACCTTCCGGAGTTCAGTTCACATTTAGTCTAGTTTCACTAACCTACCAACTGATTCGGTTGTCAGTGCTCAGGGTGCGATTGCTTTTCTTGTACAGCCTCGCCTCTCTAACATCAGTCAGCACCAAGAGGGCAAACCGTGATGAACAGAGGTGATCATATATATATATTTTTTAAAATAGACGTTTTAATAACAGAACACCCAGAAATATAAAATATTCATAAATGAAGGAAGAAATAAAAGAAGTGGTCAGGAGGAGTTCATGCTCATTGCGGTCCAGCCAATCAGAGGGCAGACCAGGATCAGTCTGTGTCCACAGCTGCAGCAGCTCGGCTTAGGCTGCCGCTTTCACACAATGTACTGGTACACATCTGCCTTGCCGTGATCGGGGGTTGCAAAGGGGTTCAGCCAGGCTATAGAGAACGGATGGCCGAACACCACCTTCAGATTCATCCATTTGGACTTCTTGGCCCATCTTCTCTCCTCCTTTTTCAGCTGCTCGATACCCTGTGAGGAGAATAAATAACAGACGAGAGACGAGGTGAGTTTCCTGATCGCATGCTTCAGCGATGTAGAATGTAAAGTAGACATTACTTATCTAAAGTACAGATATGTAAATGTATTTGTGAAAATGGAAAATAAGCACGTCAAAAGATGCCACCTCTAATTCGAAGTGCTATTAAGGATTTTTGTGCTCTCGTGCAGGAACACATGCCATCATGTTCATACCAGCCAGAAGCCTGAACACAACCATCAGCCCGCTGGTGCAGGGAGGCGTGACATGGTGGTAAGATTGCCAATTCTTCTACTCACTGTCTCGTCGCTACAGATGGAGTGGACCTGCGTCCCGAACATGACCGCTGTAAAGATCAGGAAGAGAAGCCCCTCGAAGCACAGGAGGATGAGGAGGATGACGGTCGCTGGTGGAGAGAAGTTACTGCACTCTGATGAGGAAGGAGAAAGACAATTAAAACATACACAGACGTTGGATTCGATCAATCTATCAGTCCCGTTGTTCCACTACAAAACTTAGGAGAATGTCCGAGGTAAATGAACTAAAATCCCGGCAACTAATCTGCCCTTATTCCTTAATTGAGTGAGGCTGTTTACCAACTCACAGTCTCTAATGAACTGAGGAACAAAGCAGCTGCTGGTCGAACAGTCATGTCACTCTACTACATTTTAACACTTACTTGTCCAGTCTTCCTCGAAGCAGAAAACAAAATGGAATGCCACCATTGCCAGCGAATGGAAAGATATTAATGCAATGTACATCTGAAGACAAGAACACACAGAGTTTGGAAGATGTTACCATGATTTCTTTGTGTGTATAGATAATATATATACAGTATATAGAGATGTACTAACACAATCATATGAGTAACAATGTGAGAATAAGTTGATGTAGCCCCCTCGAGCGATTGTTAAAGACTCACTGTGAAGAGCACGAAGTATTTCTGATTGCTCTCTCCGACGCAGTTGTTCACCCAGGGGCAGTGGTGGTCCATCTTTTTGATGCAGCGTTTACAAACACTGTGGGCAAACAGACAAATAACAACTATGAGGAGGTGAGAAACAAATATTTGCGCGACTGCGACCGTGTGAGACCGTTGGGTAGTTTCACAAGTATATCTGACCGTTACGAGTAAACCACGACACAAACACACACACACACACACACACACTCCGTCCACCATCGTAATTCACCCAGCAGTTCACACTGACTGTGACAGATGTGATTGTTTTCTAAAGGCAGACCTCCCTCTGTATGTTGAGACTATGTGGAGTGTTTATTCATCTGACACCTGCAGCTGGTTGACAACCCAAGAAAAGCCTGTCAACTCATAATTCATCAAACTAGACGCTCGACTCTACTAGTGTGCTTTGCTGTCTGAGGGGAAATCTATATTTAAAAAAGCTTTCATGCAGGGTGCACTATATTATTCTTATGGGTCATTAAAGACAACTGAAACACCCGAGCAGATCATCTGAGCCTCCCACGGACGATGACTCACACAATGCGGTAATATTCAGTAAAGAAATCCTTTTCATTTAAACTGACACTGTTTTTTCCTCCCGTTGAGGTAGAATGACTCATGGGTTGTACAATTCAATTATTCTGCCGTTTTCTTGCACTTTTCATGCCTGAAGTTCCCGGGGAAACCACTCAGCTGCCACAGGGGGAACTCATTATCAAGCTGCAAAGTCTACAGGGAGATGCTTCAGATGCTCCTCTCAAACAGAAAGGAGGAACACACACACACACACACGAGGGAGGAAGGAGAACAGGAGCAAGATCAATCATAGATGAGTCCCCGGTGGGATAGTCACATAAGGACTTTCCTCGGTAGGCTTCCACCTGAAAGGAGAAGGTACAGTGCTTGCATTGAGAGTTGAAATCTATCTTATAATCTACATATGCAGGCGGAGCGCTGTACCTGCAGTGGTGAGCTCTGTCAGGCTTGATGCTGCAGCACTTGGGACACTTGTACACCACTTGTCCCGGTTTGAGCTGGAGGCTTTCGATAAATTCTTTGGTCGCGTTCCCTTTTGGCACAGCTCCCTGGGAGAGACGGGAGAGAGAGAGAGAGAGAGAAGCATTGTCAAGCCACCAAATCGACGTCTGAGTGGAAGGGACAACTGAAATATCAGCGTAGCGCTCTCCAGATGCTGAGTCTGTTTGTTGGGCTATCTAAAATCCTGACGCAGGCGTTGTTTGTTTCCACTTAAGCAAACAAAGCATCATAATGGTGTAGACATTTTACCAGAATTGAGGATTGAGGTTTTTAAAATGAATCCTTAAAATGGATTCAGCTGCAGGGGCTTCTTCAAGATGTTAATTTGCTCCCCACATATTCAAACACAATTAAAAATGTATCGTCGTTAGCCTAAAGCAAAAACCAAACTGAAATAATTCTCTGAAATTAGGTTCCCATTAATTGAATGTAAAGACATTTCAACTTACACACACACACACAAAAACGGATCATCAAAGCATCAGTGACTAACCGGGTCTGTGCACATCGCCTTGGCATGAGAGGCGAGGGCGAGGAAGGCGAGGCCGTTGAAGATCACCCCATTGAAGAGGCTGTAGAGAATACTCTTAGCAGGCAAAAGTATAACGAACACCACGACAAACTCGGCGTAGAAGACCAGGAACCAGGTGATGATGCCGCACACGATGCCACAGCCGTCACGGATGAACCACATGGTGTCAGAGCCTGTGCGTGGTGGGGGAGGGGCGCAGTGTTCGGGCTTCAGGTAGCCAGCTTGCCGCTCGATGTCCCTGGTGCGGTGAGCCGGGCTCTTCATCCTACAACACCCGTGGCTCCAACCTCATACTGGGAGGAGTGATGGAAGACAGATGGAGAGAGGGGGGGGGGGGACAATAAAAGAAGACAAGGAAATAGGGATTTTAGTTGCATATATGTCAATGATGAGAGGTGATGTTAGGCTGCAACTACTGATCATTGTCTATTGGTTTATCTGCTGATTGACTTCTTTGTGTATAAAATGTCTTGTAAAAGTGAGAAATGGCCTCCATGGTTCCAGTTGTCTTGTTTCTTCCAATCAGCAGTTCAAACCCCAAATATTAGAGATTTACTAAGACATATAATGGGGGGAAAACAGGTTATCCTCAATGCTGAGAAGCTGGAAGCAAATTAGGTGTTAGTAAACCCTTTCCATCTTATCTAAATGTCCTTTCTACAGTATCAAAGGTGCAGCAATGCTCTACCACAATGATTATGAGTCAGTGTAAACAAACTAGTAAGTGCACAACATCCTTAAAGATTGTGAAGAATGACGGGAGCGAATACGACAGAGAACCAGCAAAGGAGAATGAAGAAATCTTGATAGTCAGAGAAACAAACAATGACTGGTCTGAACCCAATAGGTCATGAATTCGGCCAGATTCCTCTCAAAGCAAAAAGAAATTGTTGTTGGTTTTAGAGGTGGGAATTCGCCACGTTTTGGCCTTAAAGGAGGCGAAAACAATTCTTCAGCAAAACAGCTTGTTGCACTGGAAGCTTGTGTGTGTCCAGCAGCGGTCTGAGTGACAGTACACAAAGATGATGTGACTTCAAAGGGGTCAAAGATTCATAAAACTAAAAATAAGCTTCACTATTATATGCAGATATCCAGCCAGACTGGAATATAACAGCTTATTCCCTCAGGATCGTGGCTCCCCACTTAAACGTAAGCGTCTAGGCAATGATATTACATAGCTTGGCCCTTCTTGAGGATTCTATCCATCCATTAGTCTCAACAAAGTGATTATCTCTCTTTAATGTCCATATTAAATGAGGCCAGGCCAATGATCCTGCAGTTAAGCATGCCCCCCCCCCTGTAAATTTAGCATCTTACTGCCCCAGCCTAGATCACAAAGAACCCTGCAAAAGTAATAACTTTCACGTTAGATTCATCTGTACTATTTGTTCAGAGCTAATTAGCAAATGTGTGCTAAGATGCTAAACTAGGTGAAGATGGAGAGGTTGGTGATAATACCTGCAAAAAATGACTATGTTCCCAAGTTAGTGTTGAATTAAATGCAACACCGTACAGAACAGTCAGAGAAGGTCATGAAATGGCAGTGTGGGTTAACTGCATCGCTGCTAATATCATTTACCAACCAGAGAAAAAAAATTATATCTTTGAAACCAAGAGAAAGACACGTTCAATTTCTTTACCATTATGAACTCTGGACCTTGAAGTTACTTAAAAAAAATACAGTATGACCATTCAATCCCGTTCAACAGATTCTTCCCCCCATGCCTGTCAACACACAGCAGGAGCTGAGCACAGTGGGAGGTCACGCAGGTCTTATGTGTCAGTGGCTATCACTTTCACCAGAGTCCAGTCGGGGATTACCGTACCACCGTTTTGCCTCTGGTGTTTTAATGTACTGCATTTAAAATTTGCTGTGCTTGTACTTTCTTGAGTACTTTCATTGGTATTGGATTGAGGAATGGATTAGGGCATTTTTATAAAATATGATATTTTGTCATAGATTAAAATGACCTGCATTAAACAGTAATGTGCAGTATTAGTAAACTTACCTAATTATCAAAGGATTGATTCAATAATGAACACTAAACAGGGTGTGGGAGGGTGGACCGATGGTCTGTTAAAGGCCTGTTGCAACTGGTGGGAGAAGACATTACTAGTTGAACTTGTTTGCGTGTGCGTGTGTGGGGGGGAAATACAGGACGCTGGATATAGGCTGGAAATGTAACTGTTTCCTGGACTGCTTTTACTATTAATTAATTACATTAATTGGTTACAATCCAGAGGCTCCTGCTTGAAAGATTGTGTTGACAATCTCTCGCAGAGGGAAGTGTGTGAACACTTTTCCAGTTCAGTGGACATAAACATGTGGATCAGCTTAATAAAGGAGGAAACGTGAAATGAAAACGTCCCGCCTGTCCTGCTGAAGTTCCCTGGAGCAGGATTCAGTTTCAGGAAGTGGGTTCTGTAGCTATATTGACCTCTGACCGCCCTGAAGAAGGGTTAGCATATAGGTGCTTTTCTTCTGATGGGTGAATGCAGTATATTACATGTATTACGGTACTATATATTTCATAACCCTGTATTGCTTTATCACACCTCCTAATGAAGGTTTAACACCCAACTAGGAGGAAGTAACTGGATTTGACAGGATATTTGGATATCCAGTAGTTGACAACAGATACTAATCAGCACCCTGTATATTGACTTTCCCTTAAACAGTTTATGAGTAACTGCTGGTTCTCATCTTACCTCGCACTCTTGTTTTTATAGCAAAAGTTTCTTACAGCAGTTTCGAGCCTTGGGAAGTTCAAACAAGCCAAACTGAGACAGTCTTCTCCGTGGCTCCGTCGGTTAGCGCAGTTGCAGCTAACCTCACTGATTTGTGGAGAGCAGCTCTCAACACCTCCGCTGCTCAGCTCCTGCTTTCACTGCCGCCTCGGTTACGACGTTGTGTTAATTCGCGTGTTCAAGAGCTAATACAGGCAGGGAGCCGAGGCTTACATGCCCACTTACGTCCCTCTCCGGTCCGAAAAGCTTTGCAGGGTAGGCAGTGGTAGAATCGAGCCAACAGACCCAACCAGGAAGTATGGTGCCCGCTCCTGTCTTCACTGGGATTGACTTGCCCTGAACTCCGTCTCTCAGGTGCCACTTTCACCCAGTCGTCTTGCCGCCCTCAAACAGAAAATTACCAAACACAATTCTGGTCTTATCCCAAAGAGGCAGCTCAATACAGATTTTTTTTTTATGTTTTAAAAGCTAACAGAATGTATATGAAAATAGGTGGTTGACAGTTATTTTTTACTTGAGTAGAAATACGTTGTTACATTATTATAGTAACTATTATTTTTTAAAGTCTGTCCTTTTCTTAATAACTTAGTAGTGGGTGTACCTCTATCCCATTACATTTAAAATTGAGAGACATTACAATCTATTTCATTAAATCTGCCTCATGTTGGGCCATTACATTGGAATTTTTCTTATCTAAAAATCTCCCATCACCGGGGTTTTTTTTAAATTTTCACAGAGTAATCGAAAAATGTGAACAAAAGTTTTAAACTGCTTAAATTATAAGATTCTCCTGACCACTTTCTTCAGTCAATCATGATCTGAAATGGCATTCTACATTACAATAAACATTTTGGTTTTTGTACTTAAAACAAAGTATATCTCTGTTTGTCGGGAACATTGTTATGCATGGAAGTATTTGATTATATTAAAGAGTAATGCACCAATTTTATAAAAAATCAGTGCGTGTGATTGATGCATGGGAAATACTAATGCAAATGTGAAAGTTGCATAAAGACCACCAGAGGGAGCGGTGCAAAGTCTGATAGAATGGAGACTACAGCTGCCTGAAAGTCCTAAATTAGGGCAGAAATATACATATGTCACGCGCCGCTTTTCTCTGGATAGATTGATCAGATTTAGTATCGATCATATTAACTACAGACACGCCTAAACGTAAAAACACGACAGATTAAGAATTCGACATGTGAAAATAAGCATTCACATCTGAAAATAGTCTTTAAGAATTCTGTCTCAAAGTTGAAAATTAAGACAAATGTTTTCGCGATTGGTAAATTATTCTGCAGCGTATGGACTACATCACAGCACGGACTGGGAGTCGTCCAATCCCCGCAGGGGAGTGGGAAAACTCAAAGCGGCCACACTTCGTCGTTGTTTGATGACGTAGGATAGGGCGACATACACATGCTACCGCTGGTTTTACAGAATGGCAACAGTGAAAGTTAGCGAGGCTGAAAAGGTGTATATTCTACATGGCATACGGGTAAGTTTGTTTCCCACAAACGTGAAGACAATTATTTCAATTGCTGTAAAATTCAGTTAAACCAGCAGCGCCCGGAGTTACTGAGACCGTTGCTGTGTTGATTGTTGTCATCAGGATGATTTGCGGGTGGATGGAAGAAGCTGTGAGGACTACAGACATATGGAGATAGAGACTGATGTGGTGTCCAACACAGACGGATCAGCCAAAGTCACATTGGTAATAATGACATACGTCTACATATGCCTCGTTGTCCAGTGTCTTATAACAAAGGCTCTTAACCCTCTGTCAACACTTCATTTATACACCTGGCCACTGTGTTTGCTGTAATTTCTCAGGATGAAATAGATGGTTAATTAACTGCTACTCTCTATTTTTCAGGGGCACACAGCAGTTCTAGTCGGGATTAAGGCTGAAATTGGGAAACCGAAGCCCATGGTGCTAAATGAAGGCTATTTAGAGTTCTTTGTTGATTGGTGGGTATCAGAGGTTGCCAATGTGATGATATTGTAAACACTGTGAGACAGTTTAAATGTATATACCAGCAGACAGAAGTCAAGCAGTTTAGCAGGAATGATATCGAAAAACTTTAAAAATAAAAGGTGTGAAATGTAAAAGTGTTTCAATCTTTTAAAGTTCATGGGTAGATGTTACCTCACATGTTCATTGTCTCATTTTCTCTTTCCTTGACCAGTTCGGCCAATGCGACCCCTGAATTTGAGGGGCGAGGGGGCGAGGAGCTGGGGACGGAGCTGAGTAACACTCTCTACAAAGTCTTCAACAACAAACACAGTGTGGACTTGAAGAGCCTCTGTATCAGTGCTGGAGAACACTGCTGGATTCTCTATGTGGATGTTCTGGTGAGGGAATGCGGCTAATGTTTGGCTCATATTGGTGAAGGTCGATAATCATAATGCAATTACATGTCAGCTTGAGCCGCGCTACAGATGGCATGGGCTCTACTTTGCTTCACGTCAGGAATGAGTTCCTGTGATTCATGAAAGGTCTGTGAGGCTGTGTTGTTGTCAAGTCATAAGGTTGTATCTCAATCTGATGTTTCCATAGCTCCTACAATGTGATGGGAACCTGTACGATGCCATGTCAGTAGCTATCAAGGCCGCTCTCTTCAGCACAAAGTAAGTACAGACTCATATTGCTTCAAACTCATTAATCAGTAATGACTGAATTCGTTGTGTATTCACTGTAAATGTGTTTCAAACAGAATTCCCAAAGTGCACATATCAGCTGACGAAGAAGGAGGGAAGGAAATTGAGCTGTCAGATGACCCTTATGACTGCATGAGACTCAATGTTGAGAACGTTCCCTGTATTGTGACGTTGTGCAAGGTGAGATCACATTTCTTCGTTGCACCAAAAGTGAAACATACTCTTGCATAGCTTGGCTGACATCGTCTGGTTTTCGGCAGGTGGGCCACAGGCACGTGGTGGATGCCACTCTGCAGGAGCAGGCCTGCTCTGTGGCGAGCCTGATCATCTCCGTCACACACAAGGGCACAATCACCTGCCTGAGGAAGATCGGCGGAGGCAGCCTGGACCCCGAGAGCATCTTTGAAATGACAGAAGTGAGTCCAGCCTCCTCCTTCGCCATCTGGCCTCCTATTCCCTTAGCGGATGTCTTAACATAATGTGATTGTATTTTTATCTTGTGTTTCTTGTTTCTTGTGTTTCTCAAATTGACTTTGAGGTGTTAACCAGGTTATTATCCCATCTGGATCACTCTGCTGCTACATAGAAGTTTTAAAAGGAACTTGAAGTCAATGTTCTTTTAATTTATCTGATAGCTTGGTTTATCATGTTATAATGTCCATATACAGTATAATATACACATGTCAAATTACAGCAGACAGTGTGAACTGTAGTCATTGCATCAATTCAGATTTAAAGCATTCAACATTTCTCTTTCTTCTCAAGATACAATCAAATCTAGGTTTGTCATAACTGTGCGATCAATGCATCGCTAAAGCCAGCAGTCGCTTAGCTTAGCTTAGCTTAGCACAAAGAATGGAACCGGAGGGGACGACTAGCCTGGCTTTGAGTGAAGATAATTAATAAGCATATCATCTAAACAGTCAAACTATCACTTGAAGAGAATTGATTGTATTAAATATTCTTCCTTTATTTGTTAGAATGCTGCACACCATATTCATAATAATCAGTCGTACTAATGTGTTTAATAAGGATGTAAAGTAGAAAGCTGCTGAATTGTTTTTCTCTCCAGGCAGGTAAACGTGTTGGGAAAGCCCTGCATGCACCTCTGATGAAGCTGCTGCAGCAGGAGGAGAGTTTGGGAACGAAGCGGCAGAAAGTGGGATTCCTCGGTTAGGCAGCCCTCGACTGTACATACATGCTGTATCTGTAGTATGAACGCCTGTTTATGTATAATTTTCTAATAAAATGTTTTTAATATTTGCAGCCGGCTTGTCTTCACTATTTGCTGGAATCTCGCTAAAAGTTTGTATGTTGATGGTGAATCAGAACATGAAGAATCTGATCTGGCTGATTGACAGTCATTAGTACTTGAATCCAATAGATTTGCAGATGATAATCAATCTAAAGTCCATTCTCATCATAAATGCCATGAATGATCAATTAAACTACGGATTGTTTCCCAAATTAATCAATTAATTGTTTTGCATGTACAATGTCAGACAAGAGAGCCCAAATTTGGATATTCAAATGACTCCTCTTGTTTGGCAGGTTACTAAAACAACAATTCTATTCATTTATGATCACAAGAGGCCCAGAAATCAGCACATATTGACAAATTATGTTTCTCAAAATATCATAAATGTCCATAAAATGATGCTGACCTAAATACTTTGACAAACTAACTTGGAATATTGCAAAACCAGATGTTTTCAAATGTCTTTCTAGCCATGCTCACAAAGCTTTCATTGTATGTGGATAACAGAATATGAGCCTTTGGATGAGGTAGCAGGCTGATGAAACGTCACAACATTAATACAGAGGAGAAGTCCAGGCTGCATCATTCCGTCCAGAATACACATTCTGCCACGTGTCAGCTGAGAGTTGTGTGTAGTCTTACAGAAAGACCAGATGTGACTGATTATTTCCACTCTTCTTTCAGACTGTCCCAAAGTCTGAGAGCTGACAGGTCCAAAACAAACTCTTATTAACAGGCTCCTTCTCTCACTGCCTGTTGAAGGAACGGGAAAACAAACCGCAGAGAACGATGTATTAAACTAAATAATGTTGTCCACTATGTTTTGATATTCCAACGGTACACCGCTACCAGACATCCAATCGTTTTGGCCAACGATTGGGAAGGAAAGTTCCATCTCCTTAAGATGTAATGAGTTGTTTGGTCCATGAAATAAACTAATCAAGTTATGTAAGCTTTTATGCAACAGATGAGTCAGAGTTCCTTCGTTTCGGTTTTTATACACGTTTATGAAAGCTGCACATGGTGATGTCATCGCTTAATGTCTCACTCTGCTTGCCAGTCTCCACCTGCTTTCCAGGCCGGGATCTGGTTGGACCTCTCCCTCCACAGGAACAGGCTGGAGACAGTTCACACACACACACACACACACACACACACACACACACTGGCCTCTGAGGTCGGATTGGTTTTCCTGCAAATGGCAGTAGTTATGGACTTCAGTGTTTATCCCTGTTCTGACGGATGAGGGAGGGAGAGAGACGGATATATTGGAAGCCTCCACGTTGGAACAACCTCATTCAACGAGTCTGACTATGGAGTGCAAAGTTGTTTGTGTGCTGCTGGGAGTTCTACTACTGGTGAGCTGCTCTTTCCAGCAGACGCCACCAAAGAAGAAGGTGGCACGAAAAGGTAGATTGCAAAAAATCTGATTCCTAACAACCTGATTATTTAAATATATTAATGCTTTGAATTACTTTGGGATACCTATTGTATCTTCTTAATTTGTCTTACAATGCATGTGTTCTTTTGCACTAAATGTTTTACTGCCTGATTTAAATATACATTGTCTCTGGTGCTGTTGGAGTCAGATTCAACAAAGGATGCTGCCGTCGAGCAGCTGCAGAAACAGATCAATGACATTGTCCAGGAGCTCAACGTAATGAAGGAACAACAGGCCCTGCAAACAGGTAAATCTGACTTTTAAAGAGCAGTAAAAGAGACCTGCTCATGGAATAAAACAATGGAATAAAAGTATCCAGTCTGACCTCTTGTCCGGAACACTAAATCAAATCCAGGTGTTCCTGCAAAAAAAATCTTCAGTGCAGATTAAAAGCGATCATGATCACTGTTTATCTTGTGTTTATATCCTCCCTTCTTACTACCACAGGACTACTTTTATTCAAAGTATTTTCAAAGCAGAGTTAGCAGGAAACGTGCTATAAATAAGGATCAGTATTTATGTCTAGTTTTCTGTACATGTAATCAACCTGCTTCTGTTATTCTCCTGGTTTAGTCTGTCTGAAAGGCATAAAAATCCATGGCAAGTGTTTCCTGGCCGACCCTGTGAAGAAGCGCTATCACACTGCCAGTGAAGACTGCAATGCCCTGGGCGGCGTCCTCGGCACGCCCACGTCCAGTGATTGCAACGACCAGCTCAGGGACTACATCCGCCAGAGCATCGGCCCAGACGAGCAGGTCTGGCTGGGCGTCAACGACATGATGGCCGAGGGTGCCTGGAAGGACCAAACCGGTGTCAGCATCACATTCAAAAACTGGGACACGTCCAACAGCCGGTCCCCTCAGCCGGATGGCGGCAAGTCCCAGAACTGCGCCGTCCTGTCCGGGGCCTCGAGTGGGAAGTGGTTGGACGAGAACTGCCGCGACGAGAAGCCCTCCGTCTGCCAGTTCAACATTGTTTAGTTACATGGATCTAATCCAAGACCGTGCATGGTTACAGCTGCTTCCTGTTTGTACTCCTGCTGCAAAGCCACCTTGCCTGCTATTTGAAAAGAATGATTTTAGCCAGTGGTTCTCATCTGGTTCTGCATTTGAACCCACTTCTGATCCCGAGGTCAAAGTCAGCTGCTTGAGACGGGGCCACACAGAGTATTTTTGACAAAGTCGTCTACTGACATGTAATTTGCTACATTCCTTGTAGTCACAATAAAACCAGAATCAAAGCAAAAGCAGACGACTGATTGTGGGACGTCTTTTGCCTTTTCCACTTCCTCTTTTAAAAACACAAGATGGAAAATACGTACGTGTGTGTGTGTGTGTGTGTGTGTGTGTGTAACTCCAGGATTCGTACAGCGATGGTGTGAGAAGATGCTGGCACCTTTAACAAATATAAAAACTTGTGGTTTCCATTATTTCCACTCATGATTCACCTTTTGAGAACCACTGGTTTAAAACTCCTGTATTTTACTGTCAGGTCTCAAATGGATCCTGTATGAGGATATTACATTATTAAATCCTGAAATTGAAAATCTTAAATCAATGTTACCTGATAAATTACCTAAATAAACCTTAATTAATTCTTAAATGACTGAAAGTACAGGTAGTACAGATAATGTGTAAACCTGGCTGCTGCCGTTCTTGTTTCCAGTTACACACACTCTGTAATGTTTGGCCGTCGTTCGGACAGCTGCGGTCCATCATGCTTGTTTTCCTTCGGGTGGAAATTGTTCTCACCATCCAGAATTGGAAAGCAAAAGGGAGGAATTAAATGTCACTGCCTTAGCGTCGGGTGTTCAGTGACGACACTTCTCAAGGAGTAAAAGATTCCCGCTAAGAATTTATTACCCAAAAAAAAGTATTTACATGTAAACTACGAACAAATATCTTGAAAAACAACAACATAAAAACATTTAAAAGCAGGGACTTGACATTTTGTACGACTCCCTGCTCTGACATCCGTAATAAAACAAACTGAATCAAGCATTTAAAAAAAAAAAAAGAATTTCACAGCTTCGAGTCCTGAAGCTTCAGAAACGACTGAGGTCTGACCAGACACATTCAGAAACTCATCGGATTCCCTGAGTGTGAGCGAGGCACAGGAGTTCACATCAGTACAACCCGGGGAGGCTCGGTGACATCACAAAACAATCGGTCCATCACACGGCTTCAGTCCCGACTCACAAGGAGTCCTCTAATACGGGAGGCTGCGGCTCCATGTCGGCGTTAGAAAGCCGGATTGTGTTTATGTCCCCCGTGCTCCTGAACGTGTAAAGTTCGTTGTCCACCATTCGGCGGTCCTCGAAGCCGAGGCTCTCCTGCCGATCGATGGGCGTGCGCGGACGCGAGGGGAGGAAACTCTCAGAGGGGTCCAGGAAAGTCTTGTACTGGTCCATCTCAGAGTCTGGATCCGGTTCCTTGATGACGGGCAGCCCGCCATCAGTGGGGCCCGTGAAGGTGTTGTAGGAGTCCACCTGCATTCCTTTGTAGTGGTCCTGCATGCTGTCGGCGTAGCTGGAGTCCCCCAACAGGTGGCCGTACACCATCGTCTCATCTATGGAGGCGTAGACGTGGGATTCGTTGTCGGACCGAGTTTTGGTGAAGTGCGTGTCGCTCGGGCGGAAGATGTTCCCTTTGCCGATGTAGATGGAGGCCTCCTTGTTCATTCTGTCTTGTTTCTTTTTCCTGTTTGGAAAACATAACAAAAGGTAAATTGCATAATAGAAAAATAAAAAAACTCTGAGTTCCTTCAACTCTGAGTATTCGGTTTCCGAAGTTTTTTCTGACCTGACCTACTCACTTTGAGACGATGCATACAACCGCCAACACGACAAGCAAAAGAAGAAGGACCCCTGCTATCCCGAGAAGGATCGCCAAGAGATCTGTTGACGCAAGAAGGAAGACCGGCCTTAGTTAATCATGCAAAGATTTCTTGTGTACATTAAGAGCCTGAAGAGGAGGTTTCTTACTGTTCTTCTTCTGAAGAACAATTTCGGTAACTGCACCAAAGTGTCCTTCGTCCGGTATACAGTTGGACATGTTGAGATAGAAGCTCTGTGGGATCGACAGCTTGTCGTCTATGGGCTCGTCCTCCCTGCGGCTCATCAGCTCCTCCTCGTAGCCGATCATCTTGACCTTGATTCCCGTGTGCTTGCTGCTGCATTTGGGCTGGTCGACTTTCACGAACTGCATGTGCGCCTGGTACTGGCTCGGCACGGTTACGATCCAGGACACAGTGGAGGAAGGCTTCATACCTTCGGGCCAGTTGGGGGTGGCCAGCAGTGTCGGAGGGGACATCCGAGGTCTCACTCTGTAGATAATGGTCTCTGAAAAGGAGCAAAAATAAAGCTGAACGAACCAGTAACCTTAGCTGACCTACCAGATCCCCTGATGACTCATCATGAATATTCGACATCATCACTCGTTACCTGGGATCTCCGGGCTAAAGCTGACGTTGAGAAAAGGCCCCCTGGTCTTGCTGAAGTCGCGGGCTGTCGCCGTGATGGAGATGTTGGTGTGCACCTGAACTTTCTGGATGACCCCTTTGGAGCAGAAGTCCCCAAAAGAAAAACCATCAACGGAGGCCACATGTAGGGAGACGGAGCTGTTACATTCCTGGCCAGTTACGGACTGGTGGAGCCCCCCTGGGGACACCAGGTCGATGGTGCTGTCCTGAGGGATGTTGACGTGCCAGATGAAGCTGTGGAGGGGCATCGGGAGAGAGGAGTCCAACGTGGGAACAGTGAGGAGAGTCCCGGGGCAGGAAGCCAAGCTTTGGCATCCTGTTATTAAAAATAGCACAAAGTCGAGATTAACAATTGGAGCTCAAAACTAAAGGAACAGTCCGCGCAACACATAAAAAACGGGTGTTTATCAAGCAACGTAATATAAAGCGGTTCTAGCCAGTCAGCGAACATCTTACCGATAACTTCACTGGCTGTTAATCGCACATCTTCGTTAGGACAGTCGAGGAAGGAGAGGCTGGCCTTGGTGCCTGCAGCCACGTTGATCTTCTTTTCCACCACAGAGTTCACGCTCATCTCACAGTACGGATCCGACCCGATCTTCTCAAAGTGGAGGGAGGTTTTTTTGTGTTTGGTCAGATCCACCGTGCACAGAACTGAGACGGAGATAAAACAGGGAGGAGAATATTTTTTCTTGTCTAATTTCAGCCTACAATACATTTTGACATGTCATTGTCTCATTGCCAACTGTACCTGGATGACCACTTCTCATCGCCGTCACTCTGTATCTCAAGGAGAGTCCTTGCAGCGTCGTGTTGGTCTCACAGTTCTTCAGCACCATGTGGAAGCTGCCCTGCTGATGCTCCGGCTGAGGATCTGTCAGACTCAGCGTCGTCACCTTCTTGTCCTCTTTCTCGTACTCCACCAACACGTCTTTCTTGAGACATTCTGGCGCCGTGTAATCACTAAAGTGCACCGTGTAGTTGTGCATGCCGGGCACAGTGAAGTCCCACTGCATCTGCTGGTCGTCGGGGAACGTACCCAGATTGTTGGCGGTGGTGAACTCTGTATCCGATACACCTCTCGGTAGTGTAGCTTTCACCACGGCCATCACTGGGAAACAACGGGAAGAGACGATTGAGGTTTGAAGAGTAGAAAGTTGTTTTATATTTCTTACTAGTCATTTTCAGCCTGTAGAGCAAAATCACAGACAATTAAGAAACTGACTTACTGCTTGTCTCCGGCCCAACGTTGAGTTTGAAGTCAACAGGATCCAGCTTCCTGTCCCCAGGCACCTGTAGGGACATCCGGCCCTTGTAGCGCACCTGGATGGTGGTCACAGTGCCTCCTTTGCAGAAGGTACCGATGGTGACCAGCCCCGTGCGCAGGTAGGTGATAAGAGAGTACGTGTGCTCGTCTGGACAGGTCTCCCCGTTGGGGATCTGCTTCATCCCCGGCTCCGGGAAGTCCAGCTGGAAGGCACGAGTGGGGCCAACCTTCATATCCCAGGTGAAGGTTCGGTTGAAGTCCGGGAACAGCGAGGACTCGGGTTGAACAATATCACCGGAGCAGGAGGTCGCCTGGCAGTCTGGGAATTTATAGAGACGATGAACTCATGAGGAATTGAAATTATCTCAAAGGCTGTTATATTGAGATTTAAAAAAAACAATCTGATCTGTAAGCAGTTATTTGGTGTTCATACCGAACTCTCTGTTGATCTCGACACTGAAGACCTCCTGAGGCTGAGGGCACGTGAACTCCACCGAGGTGTTGCGAGGATCTTTCAGGCTCAGACCGCCTGGATTGCATTTCTGGTTCGGGGGCGTGTCCACACACACGCTGCAGTCGGGCTCGTCCGTCTTCCTGCTGATGATGATGATGGTTTCTGGATCGGGGGTCACAGACATCATTCTGCCCCCTGAAGAGGAAGGAAGCACAACGAGACAAGAGTTAAGAGTCACCAGAGTAGACATGAGTCACTCTTGTCGTTAAATGTCACAATAACTCCATGAATCATTCTGTCTAGTTTCGGTTGCTGTTCAACGCCAGTGATTGTGACATCACTTTAGTTTCATCGGTCTTTCCCGTGCAAACAAAATGCGATCAAAGTGTAGCACACTTGCCTCTCGGCGCTGCCTTGACTGAGAACATCGTCTTGTCCAATTCTCCGGTGGGCACCTCCGCAGTCACGGTCGTCACTCCCAGCAGATCCAGGTGAGACAGCGTCCCGCCCCTGCAGAGGCTCAGAGTCTTGACCCGTCCGTCACCTTTAGTTGTACTAACGGTGTACTGGTAGCCATCTTGACATTTGTCTGAGGCAGATCGCTCTTTCAATCCTCCGGGGAAGTCCAAGGTTAAGACGGTCCTCTCCGGTACGGCGATGTCCCATGTCAGGGATCTTTTGAAGTCCTGAAAGAGGTTGGGATCGATTTCTCCAGCGGCAGGAGTGCAGGAGGTCTTGGTGCATTCTGAGAAATGAAAATGATGTTTGGATTTTAGAACAATTACCGGAGCCCAACAGAGAGAGTTTGGACCTCCAACATCTTCACTATGACATGTTACACAAAATGAACAATTATTTATTTATTTTCGTCCTCTAGTAAATCCAAAAGAGAGAGCCGGTATTCTTCTGGAATTATCTTGACCTCACCTATTTTCTTCTTGATCTTCACACTGTACACGTCCTGAGGTTTCTGGCAGGCGAATTCCAGCGAGAGGTTTTCAACATCGGTCAGGGTCGTTCCTGTGGGATTACAGGGGGGCTGGACTCCACCGGTGCAGAGGTCACATTCTGGCTCCTTCGGGTCCCTGCTGATGATCACGGTCGTGCTGGAGTCAAAGGTTACGACCATCGTTCGGCCCTCTAAACAGGGTAAAAGAGAGAGAGTGAAACATTTGTGCAATCTGAAGCGTGACAGCAGCAGAGCAATCTGTTGCGGAAACCTGAGGAAACATTAAGGGGCTTGTTATTCATCAGCTTCCTGCAACATCATGCAATAGTTACACCTGGAAGTGACTGGTTATTCAGTCACAGCTGACCCTTTCTGCAAAGACTAGTTTGCATGAACCACTTCGTGAACACCAACGTTGCAGCATCGCTACGTCTGACTTTAAGCCCCTATTAAAATCAATGCTCTGTGAAGTCCTCCTTACTTATTGGTCCAGCGGAAGCCTGGAACAACACGGATTCCACCGGCATCGTAGGTTTAACTCGCAGAGACACAACGGCTCCATTGGACAGGTCTAAACGAGTCACAGCGCCGGCTTTA
>CAAKHC010018979.1:69111-84011 GCA_901007825.1 Macroramphosus scolopax
TCATTTCGAGCCATTTACCACAACATCACGGGGGAAACTACACTGTGTCAAGGTAAGCTTCCGTAACCGCTGCTGGCAGGCTACCAGGAGTTGGCAAACTTTAGTAGAAGAATTATCAGTGAAGCGTCTGCAGCGTCACTTTAGACGGCTACAAGTGGGAGTCGTTTTGTAACATACATGTAAGAAATTTATATAAAAGACCAATTTACTTTGTAATTTAGTAAATGATGACTATCTGATCACACTTCACTTTCAACTATTGATGGTATTTGCTGTGCGTCATCGCCCGGCTAGCTCAGTCGGTAGAGCATGAGACTCTTAATCTCAGGGTCGTGGGTTCGAGCCCCACGTTGGGCGCACACCTTTTTCTCGGTGATCCAAATGTACCATGTAGGTGGGTCAAAATGTGCTGTGAGATATACAGTTACAGACACTATTGTTTTGAATCATCTTCAAATACACTGGCAGACGTTGAAAAGATTCAGACCCATTTTGTGTTATGACTGGATCGAATCAAACATTTACTACATGTAACGTTAAACACCAGATAAAATATTACTTTTATCAATTAAGCTTGAAATGTAGCTCAATAAAAAAGGCATTGATGCAATCTCTATCTTCTCGTCTTGTGTTACAATGAATGGGGTACATGATGTACATACAGTTTGGGGCCTGTTTAGAATGGCCTGGGCATGTTTAACGCTTGCTACCATAACTGCACATTCCTAAGGATACGTTAAAGAAAGTGCATATTGAAATAAACACATTAGCCAGAAAACCCCTTCTCAAATAACACATAAAGGTTTAGATTGTTGTATTGATCCTACACACATATCTAATAATTATTTTTATTTGCATATAACCTGCACTGTATTTTTCATGGCTTCATATATGTATGTGTTACTATTGCTAAAGTTTCGTGATTGATGACGATGTTCTGGTGATCAGATTTGGAAGTGTTCTCTCCCTGTTTGTTCCCTCCGCACCTCTAAGACTCTGTACCGTGGTCAGTGGCCCTGCGTGACAGCTCTGTCCTCAAGTCTCTTGTTGTGGACGTGGGGCTGCTGGCACTCTTCGCCGTACAGCACAGCCTGCTCGCATGGTCGCCCGTCAAACAGGCCTGCCAGTCAGTGCTGGGGGCCCTGAACAGGACGGCATACTGCTTTACCACTGCACTGGCTCTCCAGGTACATACACACACACACACACATGCAGGTACATGAATATGCTCATATTATTATAAGAGACATATCAAGAGTAGTAGATAATAAAATCTGCTTTGTATATGGATTGTTAGATCTTGACGCGTTACTGGCAAACGGTGACTGGCGCCCCCTGTCTGTGGGCAGTGCGTCAAACACCCTGGAGCATCTGGTTCCCTCTGCTCTGCTTCACCGTGCACTTCCTCTGCTGGGCCATCATCTGCAGCATCCTCGTCATCTATGATTACCCGGAACTGCTCGGCATCAAGCAGGTAAACAAAGCTTTTTGAAATAAAAGGTGTTTAAACAATGCTAACAATGTTTAAATTAAACATGCTGCAGATATTACCTGGCTTTCACATTATATTCTTGCTCTGCTCCAGAAAAAAATATTTGAAATGAAAAGCCACATTATTATCTGTGACTTAAAACATTTAAAATGTTGTTTTGAGTGTAGCTGTTTAACCTACTATGTCTCTCCCTGCCTCCCTTCTTATCTGCCAGGTGTATTATGAGTGTTTTGGTTTGGGGGACCCCCTGTCCCATAAGTCCCCCCGCACCCAGCGCCTCCTGTCCCACCTCCGCCACCCGGTGTGCCTGGAGCTGGCCGTGGTGCTGTGGCTCCTGCCAGCTTTATCCCTGGACAGGCTCTTGTTAGCATTAACACTGTCAAGCTATCTCGCGCTGGCACACTCACTGGACAAACAGGATTTAGCCTTCCTCTGTGACCAGCTTAGCAGCAGGATGCAGCTCTTTACCGAGCCACACCGGGGCAGAGACAACCAGGACAACAACAACAAGGAGAAGTGACGCTCGTCATACTGCTGTCGCATGATGATGACTTAATATTGTCTATTTTTTCTAAACACAAGAACTGCTTCAGAACCGAATCCTCAGAGAAAACGCCACTACACTGATACACTGTATTTTTGTCTTTATTTTCACATATGTAGTTTTAGAAAAGGTATACAAAGTTACATTTTATTCCACCTGTGGAGCTCACATACACTTCCTTTTCTAATATGGATGTTTTATGCGGAGTATTAAAGTATTAAAGGAAATCACTGAAGTGTTGTGTGTGTAATTTGTGTGTGTGTGTGTGTTTGGGGGGGCTCCAGACGCCCAATCAGATTTGGTCCCCCCCAATGATGACTCCATGGCTACGGCCCTGCAGTCCAGGTTGACTCCTCTATTTCTCATGTTTCACATGAATTAAATGATCTGTTATATTGTCTGCTGTAATTTCTCCCTGTTGCTCCGCGTCATGCTTTCTCTGGTCAACTCCTGCAGCTCTGCTCAGCCCCCGCTGACACCACCGCACCACCCTCCACCTCCACATCGATTCCAATTAGTCCTTCGGGCCGGGATGAGACAAGGGGAGGGGGGGGTGAGTGCCCGGGCAGACGGCAAAGTTCTTTAAATGCCTTTCTTAGGTCCGACAATATGGTGTGTGCCACTAAACTCTCCTGATGGAATTTAATGTAATTATCGGATTACAGTCGTGGCGATTGGAGCTGAAAATGTTTACTATACCGTCGACGGAAGTGTTTTAATGCCCTGCCGAGCGGTCAGTTGCTGGGGTGGTTTGACCGGGTCCCACAGCGTTTTAAACGCTCCGTTTTGACAGCATAGATTAATCTGTCCGTCATTGGTTAGGAGGAATTTTCCGTCGAAAGCTGGAGCGCATTACGCACAGCCGGGCCAAGACGCACAGTCGTCCTCTGACCGGAGTGGAGATGTGACCTGCTAAAGCGGATACAATAATAGTGATAATAATACTGGGATTCTGGTGAGTAGCATTTAAATAGATATTCAACAAGTTGCCTGTTGTGTGGACGACATGTGCTGCTTCAAGTTAATGTTTTGTGTAGGAGATAACGGATGGATACACAACAGTTAACCAGGTGTCTGGGCAGTATCTTTTGCAGAGTTGCACCTGTGTATGTCTTCAAATGTTGCAAATACAGATTAACTTGTGGAGCTTGTGATACAATAATTTAACTTTCTTATGTGCCGAAATCTAAATTTGGAGTGAGATAACTTAATTCTATATTTTTTGCAGATCCTTCAGCTCGTAAGAGGAAACATCTTGTCCAAGAACCTGCAGTTTTTCTGTTATGTCTGTGTCCTCTCTGCCGGAATGGAAGCAACTCCTGCTGGAGAAAAAGAGGAGAGAGGAGGAGGAGCGAGACAGGAGGGAAAAAGAGGAGGAAGAGAAGTTTGCCAACATGCCAGCATGGAAGCGAGGGATCATCCAGCGGCGGAAGGCAAAACAGGAAAGCTTCGGAGACAGGGAGAAGGAGAGAGAAGTCTGTCTCCTGCAGGTGGACGTCAGATCTCTCTCTGATGCTCTGAGTGACACGGACAGCTCGGTAACCGTCAATCTGGGAAGTGAATTGTCACTAAGTCCAGATCCAGGCAAATGGCTGGATGCAGATCCGGAACCAGAGAGTCAGGTGTTCATGGAAACTATAGTTCCAGTCCATGAAAACCCATTCATGCGCACGCAGAGTGCACGGAGGAAGGGTAGAGATGCAGATGTGGGTTATCAGGAGAGAGCAAATGAGGCGGAAGTAAAAGAGAGGGACGTAGAAAAATCGACCGCCAGGGGTCCTGATGGGGAATCGGGAAGAGGAAGAGACATAGAGCTGAAAATTGGAAGGTTTAGAGATTTGAGTGAGGGACGGGATAAAGAGAGGAGCAGGGACAGGAGTCTGGGGAGGGAGAGAGACAATAATAGGGAGGTGTGGGACAAAGACAAAGGCCAATGGAAAGAGGCCAGAGAGAAGGAATACTTGAAAGTAAGAAAGGATGAGGAGGAAAAAGATACAGATCCAGCTAGTTCATTTTCTCCCCTCGCCCCTTGTCTTCGAACTATAAGAGCCGACAACATCATCATCATCGAACAGGACAGGAAATGCATTGATGAGAGAAGAGGCAAATGGAGGGAGGTGGAGAGGCCAGAGGAAGACCTCCAGGGGAAGAGAGGGATGAAAATGGACCTGAGGGAGATCCTGGCCGGAGGAGGGAGCGTGACCGAGATCAGAGCCTCTGATGTTCTGATCATAAAGCCCTCGTCTGCTGAGGAGAGGCAATCGGGAGGAGGAGGAGCAGCAGGAGGGAAAGTATCCGGGAGAGAGGATGGAGAGATGAAGTGCATCATGGATGGAAGGAGGGACAGTATGGGCAGGGAGCTCAGACCTGACATGCCCCGGCTGAGAGAAAAGGAGAACGCAAAGGAGAAAGAGAAAGAAAACAGGAAGCACAGCTTGGATGATAATGTGTTTGTTGAAAAAGGAGGGAGAGTTAGCCAGCTGCTCAGCAAATTCGGAGAGCGCCGCCAGCCTCCGTCTCGATCTAAAAGTTCGGACAACTTCCTCCGGCCCGTTAGGAGAAAGTACTCAGGGGATCACGATGATCAACAATCCGAGGGGAGGAACGCGGATGGGAGGAACGTAGTATTGAAAGGTGTGCCGAAACGCTCGTTCAGCTTCTCTGATCGAGTTATTTGTGCGAAGGAGAACGGCTTAAACGAGGGGTATTATGAGAGGAAAACACGGGAGATAAGACATGTAGATAAGGACATGTCTGGAAAGCATAAAGATGGACATGGAAAAAGTGAGGATGACAGGACTCCCATGCAGAGGAGACGTGAGGAAGATAAGAGAGTATACCCTGTTGACAGGAGGGCCGCGGAGCAGGCGGGTGATGCAGACGGAGACGAAGGCTTCACGGTGGCATCGGTTAAAAACACAGAAGGCATCTCGTTTGCGAGGAGACTGCCCATCAGGCAGGACGGGAAACCAAGAGCGGCGGAAAGAGACGTGAAGCGACTGGCGGGCGCAAGAAGTTTGTCACACTGTGACAAAAAGGTGTCTGATTTTCAGAGAGAAGAGGCGTTCGAAAGCACAATCCCGGATGAAACGATGCAGAGTTATGTCACAGAGGCGGCGGAGTCAGCAAGTTCATGTCACAGCGCTGAGAGTCACTACAGACACAAATCAGGCTTCACTGAGTGCTCCAGTCTACTTAGTACAGTAGCAGATAGAGGAGCAGAGGTTATCGGTCCAGGGCAAGCCGGGCCTTTCCTAACTTGCTCAGGGTTGTCCCAGCACACGGAGGATCTGATCAGCAAGATAGAAAAAATAGGAGAAACTGTTGCTTATAGCAACGAGAAGGGTGAAAGAGCTTCCCGGCCTGCTTGTGAAGTCATTAAAGAGAGCAAACAGGAAGTCTACAGTGAGAGACCCATTCAGGACGTAACCTCCGGATCTCCAAAAAGGGTAGCCCCTATGGAGGACCCTCCGAGTCCCCTAGAGGTCCAAATCCCCACGACTGTGTTTTACGTTGCGGAAGAGGTGGAGAAAAAAAAGGCCGTCGGTCACAGCAACGAGGGTCAAGACTCGGAAGGAGGTCAAGGGGTTGAGAGGAGGGATAGCTGGAGGATCGGAAAGCCGCTAAGCCGTATTGAGTCCCTGCGAGAGAAAATTAGGAAGAGAGAGCAGGAGAGGCTGAGGCAAAGAGAGGCACAGGGTGGAGATGATAGAGGGGTCTCTGATACTCAGCTGGCATGGGACCAGTCTGAGGAGATGGTGGCTGAAAAAGAGTGGGAAGCTTCGGCTCATGTGCAGCAGAGGTCGGTTGAACAGGAAGACGCAGCAGCGCAGACATCCGTGACTGCATTTGACGTCACAGAGGAAGTTGCTGAGTTGAAAACCTGCCTTCAGTTTCCTGTATCCGTCCTATACCCACAAGCTGTCAGAGGAGATGAAGTAACAAGCGGCTTCAACACTGCCGTCTCCGAAGCCATCTGTGAAGGTTTTCAGATATCTAAGGATGAGGACGATCACCTGGAACATCTGGGAGAACAGCTGAGGCACCGCAGGAGCCCACAAGGGTGTGGAGAAAGAGATACAGAGGAGGACGAAAAGGAGCTGTCGGAGGACGAAGACGAGGACTATACATCGCTTCCCGATCCTTCGCAAACTCTCTCCCCTTCGCCGCCTCATCCCGGCTCCCTCGCAGCCATGAGCCGGATCTATAACTTGGAGACGGTTGGTTCCAGGTCGGGCTTGTGTCTGAGAGAAAGGAATGTCGACGTCTCACCAGTGCAGCTTGTCAAAGTGAAGCCCCTTGTATCGAATTCTCCCCAAGGGGAGAGCAAAGTACCCTCAGCTGAGGACATTTGTGTTGTTCAAAAGGTTCAACGCCAGATAGAACAGTTTCAACTGAAAGAGCAGGAAGTGGTGCATTCTCAACACGTCGCTTCTTCATCACCGAGCAGAGAGGCGAAGGGGCAGGTAAGATTGCTGAAGCACCAGTTGAAGGAAGATGTCAAGATCCAGGACGTTGATCAGGAAACATCAGAAATATACCCCAAGGCGGCTCCTCGCCGCATTTGTTCTCCAACAGCACAGCTCAAACAATCGATCCAAACAATCAGCCTCATTCCCTCACTGATCAGGAGCCAGTCCCCGGACAAATCTCGGAAACTCTCCGATAGCGCCCCGACACCGGCCTCCTCCCCGCGCTCCCCGTCTCCCGCCCAGTCTCCCGCCGTCTCTCCATCTCCCACCCGATCGCAGACAAATTTCTCCATCAGGAGTGCCTCTGGGGGCCAGGTGAAGAGAGGGGCCACCATTACAATCACACCTAAAAAGCAAGTCGGAGGAGGAGGAGGAGGAGGAGGAAGAGTAACGGGGGCCACGCCAGCAGGGTCTGCGACTGTAAAAATGCCGCAGATAACCGCCATTGTGACTGAGCCAACAAAGAAGAAGTACCCATCCGTGGATGAGATTGAGGTGATTGGCGGGTATCTGAATCTGGAGAGGTCCTGCCTCCTGAAGAGCAAACGGACCCTGAAAAGGGTGAGTGGAAAGTTCTTTACACAACGTACTGGGAAATTATAAGTGTCCAAGTTTGTATTGACATTTCACTAAAGTGTAGTATGTGTTTAACATCAGACTTACTTTGGAACACATTGGAAGGCTTCAGATTTCGGAGGGTCACTCCCCTTCTCTTTATAGTTCATCATGAGGCAGTAAGACCTCCTCTTGGGTCACCTGATGGTCTCTCGTCATCAAGCAGAATCCCCTTTCACTTGGAGAACATCCCTGTTGATTTAGACGGACGATCTAAGAGACAGACCTAAGCCGGTTAAAGCCTTATCAAGCACGACATCTTGATTCTTAGCTATAAAATCCTGCAGGGACCTGCTTTGCCGTTCGCTTCCGCGCTCTAAATCTGCACAGACGTTTGACTTTCACCCTTTGCCGATGATCTCACGATATATAGTTCAGCTGCGGGCCACTGCACTTAAATATATATTAGGATAAAACTACAAGACAGTGCAACAAATCAGCTTTATATGTTTGCTTATTGATCTCCATTGGGGGTTATTGTAAATTTAATATAACAGAATAGTGTTTGATGCATGAGCGTCAAGCTTCTGCAGAAACTGTCAAAGCTTCAGTGAAGACTGAAAAGTTGAAAGCCCGTCACTGTGTCTGCCTACCCAACATCTAATGCTTGTCCGTGTGAATGCATGCTAGTGCACACTGGTATTTACAGTAATTGAATCTGAGCAGCGTCGCTTCATCTTGCAAATGAGCCTCACTGGAGTCAAAGCTCAAATAAAGGAGGAGTTCCCTCTTTTTAAACAATCAAGTCCTGGTTTGTGATAATTAGGTTTTATACAATAAAGGGAAGAGCTGATGCCAACGCTGCTCGGTGAAGCAGAATAAACTGTCCTATATTGTGCTGGATAAATGTGTGTGTGTTTAACTGATTCTTTATCTATGTTTTACTCGTTAAAATCCCCTTTGGTGGGCAGAACGAGTCACAGACTGCTTCCTTGTTCCCTCACACAACGTTCTGCCGTCCTGTCGAGTCAGCCCTCTCTGACAAATCTCTCTTTGTATCTTCTTGGCTGTTTCCTAGCAGGGAGTTTTGGTTTTGTTAGATCGGAGTTTTGGCAAACCGTTTCCCTCACATTCCGCTGTACGGCTGAGCGTTATTGACAGCAGGCCGCACAACATTGAGGGTAACAGAAAGGGGACGGAAGGAGAGCGACAGGGTCACCGGGAGACGAGAGAGAGGCTCCGCGGTGGGTCGACGGTGACGGGACGGGAGGAAAAAATGGCAGTTTGACAGTCAAACCGAGAGACTGAACTGTGATTAGAGGCTTGTTGATGTGGTCAAAAAGAGACTTGCTGTCACACGACATGTTTTCTCTCACTTCCTCTCTCAACCCTCTTCACTTCCTCCAGCAACGAGACCGATCAACAGGAGGAAGTAACGCCGAGTCCATTTTTAGAACATCATAAGGGGACGATATTGTTGGGAGGCAAATTGTATCAAAAGTCTCACCAACAATGGTTGAAACGTAAACTCACAGCTTTTAATTTGCCTGTTAATGTGAGTTATTAAGACATTATTTCAGTTTAAGTAATATCTTGTTCCTCCAGCACCACAATCTCTTCATGTGTGGCACTAAAGCTGCAGTGACTGACCACTTTGTGACTCTCTGACCACCTGTCGCTCCTAAGTTGATGCCCTTCAGACACTTTGACGTCAGCTCCCCCCCCCCCATCCCCGTCCACACACACTGAACCACGCATCATGTCACAGCGGGGGGTGACCTGCTGGCTCCTCGTCTTCCTCCTCCTCTTAAGTACTCTCGTTTCCCGCCTCATGATCATGCTTTTTATATCAAACCCTTTGACTCCTTTCAGACTCTTGAAACAAACATTCCCTCAATGCAACGTTCTGGGTCCATCTGACATCTTTCTACAAAATGTATCAATTTATTAATTTGGTTATTTGATATTTTCCGTCGCCATTTAACACACACAATTTGAAAAGACTCAATATTGTCTTTTTGGATGATTATATTTCAACTGGAACTCTGACCTCCGATCACATCCCCTATTCTCCGTCCTATCCTCCGTCTCCTTCGGTTCCCGACGCTCATCCTGTGCCTCCGCTATCCCGCTGTGTTAATCAGGTTCAGGGAGGGAGGATTAGCCTCGTGTGCCTTAGCATGATTTGCCCAGCCTCTCTAATGAAGAGCTATTATCTGCGCTCCTCTGCAGTCAGGGTGAAGCGACGGTAGATTGCATAGCGTGTGGTTGTCTGACCGTCTGTAGGCTTCAGGCTGCCTCCAGATCAGGTCTGCTGCTCCTGGTTGTGTGTTTACTATAAGTCCAGGCCTCGGAGCTGAGCTGCTGTTAGTACAAGACTCAAGTGGACGCGCTGCTCTGACCCTCTGGTTGGTTTCCTGTCAGATTTACGTCTCTCTCTCTAAACCAATCTGGCCTCTGAGTAAACAAACACATCGTGAGCAGACCTCATTCTTTGAAAGAAACAAGCGGAGGTCGCGTTTTCCTTTTGGGACACGAAAACACCAAACGAGATTTAAACCAAACTAATATTCAGTCTATAAAAGTCTCTCCGTGAATAATCAATAAGTAATTATGTGAAGGGATCAATCAATAAGTACCTCTTCTGAGGGAGTATTTGTGTTGTGTTAAGCTCCACGTTGTCAGTTAACATTATACTGAGTGTACAAACATCTAATAGGCCGAATGAAACGCCCTTCAACGCCCCCTTGTGTTTGACTTTTGTAAGCACATGAGGAAGAGATGACAACTCGCTTCGGCTTGCAACGGCAACAATGTGTGTCGTTCCTGATCTTTTTCTTATTTCAATCCAAACTTTGATTTGAGTTTTGTTCTTATTCAGCTTATTTTACGTGGCAGTGCCACAAAAAATAAAGAAAAGACTGAGAAAATATGAATCACTCACATTAAATCTACAATGTACCTTCATGAAAAAGACTTAGTGTTCCCGAAAGAATTCAATTAATTATAATAAATAATAATTATATGTTTCTCTGTGTGTTAACAGGGGAAGGTGTGCTTTGATGAGGACCAGCTGGAGCAGGTGTGTGAGTACCCGTCAGAGACCTCCATGCTGGCGTGCACCTCCTACCCTCATGACCTGGGGAGGACCGAGAGGCCGCAGGGAGAAGAGACGCAGGAGGAGGAAGCGGACGTGGACGGAGGAGCGTTCGTGTCCAAGAGCTCCAGGAATGTGGGGATTGAAACAGGACGGGGTCTCAGAGTGGGTCAGTGTCACCCTCCTCTCAGGAAACACAGTGTGTAATAAATCTGCAAAGTCAGGCTAAGATGAGGCTGCAAACTTTTTCTTTTTGCAAACGATTCCCAGGAAAATACTTCAACCATGCAGGGATAGATTGATGACGTGTTTATTGGGTATATCTTATTCTTCTGTGCCATAGGGCTCTGGCGTTATCCAAAAACTGATGTACTGAGACATACTGTTGATGTGACGTTATTTCATTGCACGGCCAGAGTAATTTATACAACACTCACCAGCTCACCTGTGTTTAAACCAACCATCATATGTACGACATATTCTACAGGAATGAATCAGCTTGAGCCTGAGAGGACGGAGAAACTGTAGCAGTAAGAATAATAAAGTACACGATCAGCCTGTCCTTTAAATCAGCGGTTGCCAACATGTGGCTCGGGCCCTCAGCAGGTCGCAAGATGACTCTGAGGGGTCACATCATGACTGACGTTAACTTGAAACACAAAACTAAACTCTGCAACATGTTTCCTTTAATCATTATTGTTTATTTCCTCCCTGTACCTTTATTTTATGATATTGTATCTTGTTAAGCACCATTTAACACTGGTTATTGGTGCGTCAGAAATGAAGTGTGTTATTATATCTTCTGGTGCCCTGCTGGATATTTTTAAACCCCTTTGGCGTCTCGTCATCATCTAAATGAAACAAGATCATCCAGTTGCAAAAAACACATGGCCTCTTCTTAAAGAGCCACGAAAGTCTGGGAACCACAGCTTCAAATAACTTAAAGAAGAGTTTTGTAAGAGCTGTCTAGCAGGTAAGCAGCGTGGGCAAGCTCGGCAAGTGTTAAAGATCTCATTAATCAGTTTAAATCACTGGAGAGGATGGTGTGATGTTGCATTAATGTCGCCTGTGGTGGTGAATGGGAGGGATTCAAAGAATTACAATCAAATATAAATCACCATCTCCACCTCTGTGTCTTCCAGATGAGTCTTGCCCACGGTAGAAGCCAGTCACCCTCGCCAAAAATGCCCACGTGACGCGATCACCAACATTTTGTTGAGAATTTTATGTTATTTTTCTTGTGTTTTATTGGCTGTATGAGGTGTTTGAAATGAACGTTTGTAATCCTGCTGGTGTTTTGGTGAATATAGCATGGGAGGAGGCGTCGAGAGACAACTACAGTTTGTTTTATGCAGTAGGCAACAGAGAATTCATTGTGTTTACTGGGGGGAAATATCACATAGATTTATTTTACTTTCAGGGATCCTGAGGGACAAATGTGAATGTATAAGTATGGTACATATTGTAAAAGTTATTGTGAACCAGCAGTGTCGTGCTGTTTGGTGGCGAAAGATCACTTGTCTATGCAATTTAAATGAGAGGATTATATTTTCTAGGTTAATATATTTGATAGTTTCTTCTGTTGATTACTTCCTGAACATCAGTCAGCACTGCCTCAGCACAGAAGAGTGATGTTTATGTCATCTGGTTTCATGTGCCTGCTGGATTCGCTCACAGATGATGTAAAGATCAGTTGTAGCCTTTCAGAAACAGATGAGGTGCAATGTAATCTGCAATTTGTGCAGGGTTTAGATGAGCCTTACTGCTCACCTCCTAACAGATGATTCCATGAGTGTGAATCTCATTTAGAGAACAGGAAAGGTCGAGAATAAACAATTCCATTAACAGTTTAAAATTGTATTACAGCTGCTATCTGACTTTTTGCTGTATTTTAATGATTTTTCTTGTTTGTAAATTAATGTTTTAATTGGTAAGAGAAGACGTTTATGATGAAAGCCTGTGAAAAATGTTAATTTTTTTTCTTTAGAATGGATGAAGAAGCTGGCTTCAAGAGAAAAAAAGAATAATAAATATTTTTAAAAACTGTTATCTTTCCTTATTTTAGTGTAAATTATATTAATAGGAAAACTCCGGCAGGCAACTCCGCATTGAAAGACAAGCACAGACAGACGTCGAACTCAAATTAAAACGATTTAGTGAAAAACATCTGCTGTTGTTGAATTGTTGGTCCGGCCCTTTGATCAAAACCGTCCGTTTCTTTAATGTGAAAATATTGTACATGAAAATATATTGAGATTACTTTCTAAGAAAACTTTCATGATGAAATAAAAAAAAGAAGCATTTTGTGTATCTTTTGTGTGATTTCTTTACATGCAAAAACAATGAATCGTGTTGCTGTATAAATCTATTGCTCGAGCTAAAAGAAGTAAATGAAAGACTGGAAAACTACGTTCTTCATTTTACGTTTTATGTGACAACTAAACCAATTTATTCTGTGTATTCCCATTTTTGTTGTTATTGAGTTAGTCTAAGGCCCATCCAAAATAAGTTAATTACACATTTTGGCAATTAGGTAATTTATGTGTTGCTACATTTTAATGAGATTACAGCACAACTCCCCAGGTGTAAAGTTTATTATGATATTATATTGTTTTCTGCTTATGTACTTATGGGGTAAGTTTTTATGATTCAAAACCAATAGTATAGTGAATTTTAAAACGTGAATAAAATAATAAAAATCCCTTTACATTGCGTTTAAAAACAATTGTGTTTTTTGCCCAGCGCCATCAGTGGGTGTAACAGCGACACTCTGTGGACAGAAGCGGCGTTGCAGTCAGGGTCGAGGCTGTTTACGGAAAAGCATATACGTCAGCACGTGTGCGGGCTTGTAGCGCGAGTCAATAAGTACGTGAATCTTTGCATGCTCGCACTTCTGACGGAAGAAAACACCTTCTGCTGCTTTCTCTCAGTTTTCTAAGTGGCTCCAATCGAGCGATGAGGACGCTCACCTACATCCACGATGGGGAAGTAGGAACACTCGGCTTCATTTTGACGATCTGAACCCGAGGAAACTTCAAAAGTTATCTGACGATATTAATATTTTTTTTTTCTTTTTTCATTTTGAAACTGAGACTTTTGATTTGAGGAAACATGATTTTGAGGAAAATTCAACCACGGGCCTGCAGGGATTGGCTGTCTCGAGTGAGTTTAATGTGTGTGTTTGTGTGCGCGCGTGTGTTTTTTGAGGTAACTGAACTATTAAATGAGCCACACTGTTTACACACTGGCCTAAATCTTCACATGCAGCATGTCCTTGCAGTAACTATATCTAACGAAGAAGAAGCAGTTGAGCATGTTTCCACATCTCATATCATCCACATACTTCCTATTTCAAACCTCCAAGGCGTGCCTTGCTTGTATTGGCATTAATCAGACATTCATGTATGGTTGTTGTATTGTGCTGACATGCAGAATCACACTCAAACAAGTTACTTTTGTCACAGTTCTGCAGAAATCTCTCAACTTGTCACTTTCCCTCCAGGTGGCATCGAGGCAGGAGGTGTGCTTCACCTCGGTGCCCTCGCAGCCGGTGCCTCCTCTGGTTCAGACCCTGCAGGCCTACCTGAGGGGCCTGGAGCCGCTGCTGCCGCCCGAGGAGCTCCGCCACACGCGCATGATTGTGCAGGAGTTCGCCCGTCGGGGCGGTCTGGGTGCACGGCTGCAGGAGGGGCTGGAGAGGAGGGCCAGACACACCAACAACTGGGTGTGTGTTTACTGTGTGGCCGTGGGAAACGTGACGGATGTGTTAGTGAGGCATGGAGAGAGCTGCTGGAATGTGTGTGGGGGGGAGACACTACCTGACCCTGACTTAAAACAGAAGAGTGAATAACTATATAAGTATTTAAATCTGTACAATTCTGAAATTTCAATGAATTATTGGAAAAAATTACATAATTAAAAATAATCATTGGATGCAGATTTGACTCTCTTATTGTGATGAGTCACAGAATCTTGACCTCTTATTATTCTGCATCAAACTAACAATAGAGAAGGACAATTATTTTTTCATCAGCTGCTCGAATAACTGTGTGTGGGGTGTTTTCTCCTGCAGATCTCAGACTGGTGGGTGCAGTGGGCGTACTTGGAGAGCCGGCAGCCGCTGCCCGTGCACTCAAACCCGGCCATCTCTCTTCCCAGAAGAGATTATAACGACTGGAGGTCGCAGCTCGTGTAAGTGAACATGTACTTTACTATATAAAATAAGGTTGCAATTATAATAATAATTGCGGGTTACACACCTGTATATAATTATTATCCATCAACCTGATATTAAAGTTTTGTCATGATTATGTATTTATGTAGTTTGTCTATCTTCTGTAACGCTGTAGGAATCCTGATGTCTGGCACATTTATTTTTACCAAGTATGGTTTCTTTTTGTGTTTTACAATCAAAGTGTGAAGGATTTTCCTCCCTGCATGTCTACAATATATCAACTGTGACGCCTAATAAAAGACTGACCACATGTGTTTCCATGCAGGTTTGCATCCAAACTGATCGCAGCTGTACTTGATTTCAAGGCCAAAATCAACACGTAAGTCCAACACGTACGACTGAGCAAGAGAATAATGAATATGACAAAAGACAGCAACACTTCCCTGCACATGAGAATAGTGTTTTAAAGTTTTAAGGGTTACAAGTGATAGAAAGTGTTAATATTTCTAAATGACCTCGATGAAACCAACATATTCATTTTGTCAGTGAATATTATAAAAGTAGAT
>CAAKHC010018980.1:0-13701 GCA_901007825.1 Macroramphosus scolopax
TACTATCAGTACACTATTCAAAGGTTGATTAACAGAGAATATTCTGTCAATTCCAGATTATTTTTATTGGATACCAAAACCACATCAAGAATAGTTATAAACATCCAACAAACCTTATTATGCTTCTTATAATACAGAACAAAACTCTGGGTATCAAAATTTAATCCATTCGTAAACATTAACATATGCACATACAAAATAGAAACGCTGATGAATAGGTAAGGAACAGCTTTATTTATGCATTTATAGAACCTTTCAACAACAATAAATGCAACCAACACATGCAGGCTTGCGGCCAATTTAAAATAATAATGAACCAATGAATATAAGTTCTACGTTAAACAACGTAAGTGTCTACTGCTTGTTTAGAGAGCTGCTGTGACCAGCAAATTTCTCCACTAAGATTAATTTTAAACAAATATGAAATTGCCTCAAAAGGCTAAACAAACAACAAAATTTCTATTTCCAAAATATATCTGTAATTTCAAATTGTCCATGTCTAATATGTCTAATTACCAGCCAAGCCATAAACCACTTGGAATGTTTCCCAAACAGCTCCTTGAGTTTTACTGCCACACCACCAAAGCACCCTGCTGCTTTGTACAACCTTTGTACACTAATTGTGTGCTTTCCAATGAAGTTCAACCCAAGGCTTCGGCATAATGTTTCCCTTAGATAGATTGATGGATGGAATCCATCTGCAATGTCGTTAAAATGTTGAGACACTCTGTGAAAAGTCCCAAGCATTGACATGTCATCCTCAAGGGTCATTTTGATAATAGACGGAAACATTTCAGTTGGTAGGACAGGCTGAACAGGGGGTGTCGTCAGAACAAGGTCCTCAGGCTCATCAGGCTGGATAGGTGGGTCAGACTCATCTGGTGAGGCAGGCTGCACTGGTGAAAGTGTTTTGTTGTCATATAACTGTCCTGCTTGAGCATCCAAAACATGCTCTGTAAATGGTGTGACTGGTCCCTCCAAACTCAGATAATGTTCTCCATGCCCCTCTGCCACATGACCAAGTACTAGCACTGGATTGTTGTGACAATATATGTTTGACTCTGATACAATAGTTGATTCCCAGAGAGGAAATTACAAGAAACTGGACCTGGAAAATTTCAGATGCTCTTTGCAATGTAATGTGGTCACCATAGGTTCCACTTCGGGCCATTCTTTCCAGGTATCCATCCCAGTCATTGCCCTCGACAAAGTACATGGGTGTCATCTCTTCCTATTGGCCTAAACTAGGTGTGATACTTCAAAGCTTAGTGCTCTCAGTCTCCTTGCTGGTGCAGGCGCTGTCTCCGCCTCTTAGCACTGTCCATCCTCAGGTCCTTGCACAGTTCAAGATATCACCTCAGTTTATTGTCTTTCTGTTCATGTTATCTGTCCTACTTCCTCAGTCTGCTCCTCTGGTTCTTCTTGATGTCGTTTTGGTCAACGATTCAATCTTCTTAACCTTCGTTTCTCATCTTTGGGGCCCCCTGTAAGTTTACAGTTGCTTGGGAAGTAAACAATGCAGATGACCAGGCGAACGACTTGGGGACGCAATCCAGATGAACACATCACAGAAGATAGAGAACCATTCACCGTACGCAATTAACAATAGAAACTCCTCTCACACTGAGGAATGTACAGAAATGTTGTAAACTGGAAACCAGAGAACTGCTCTTTGACCAGTTGCCCACAGGCAACCCCCGCACCCATGTGCCCATGAGCAAGCATTACACAATAACATTATTATTGATTGTATAAGTACTACACATAGTAGCATACTAAACCTAGCTAAGAAAATAGGTAAAACCCCAACACTTCCACCATTCAAAGAAAACACATTATAACTCAACGCCAGACTGGTAAAAGACATTTTGATCAAATACAATTGAATATGAAAAAATACAACGCACAAAATTTGGATGAAAAATATCAAATAAATAAATCATATATCATAAAAGAATATATGAAAAATACAATTATAACTACCACGGCATTTTGTTAGCAGTTTTTTCTAAAATTCCGACACACAGAGAGATATGGAGTCACGTGATGGACCATGTGAGGAACAAAGATGCTCTTTGATAAAATGACACTTTGTCACCTTTGCAGATAGTAATACTGCAGCTGAGGGTTATCCTGGTGTCAGATCATTGTCAGGCACCGCAGTCCCTTTCTGTCACCAAGAAGCAGCCGACTGCCTGACGCTCTCATATCTCCCTGGCATCTGGCTGTGTGCGCTGTTATGCACCCTCTTACTTCTTGGAAATTCTTCTATTGTTAGTCACTCTGCAGGCTGCTCCCAACGAATCGGCTCGAATCAAAGTTCACAAAGCTTGGCTGACTTCACATGCACCTGAACCAGTGCCACGATACTTATGAAGACAATTATTTAATAACCTGTGGGATCAGTTACCAATGATCACTGCGTTTCAACAATCTGTCAAAGACTTCACAATGGACCATCGTGTTCCAAGTCAGATGACTGATGAGGTGCAAATTGGTTCCAGTTGAGTTTCGTCACCATGAAGCAGTCACCTGTTTTCTTTCTGGTCTTGAGCATCAGTGGTGGTTTTGCCTTATTTGTCAAGCAGCACGAGGAAAAGAGCTTGTTCATATTAATATAGACCAACAATGTGCGGATGATATGTTGGCCGTGCGCCCATCGACTGGTGGACAGGTTAATCAATGTTTGAATTGTGTTTCTGAATGTTCTTTATTTGTCCGTTGTAATTCAAATTCCCTTTAAAGCCCTGCGCTCTCCACAGTAAGTGATTCTTTGTTGCAGGCCTGACAAGATACCACGGCTGCTGTATTTACAGACGATGCTGAAGCAAAGCAAAGCAAAGCAAAGAAAAGCTTTGTTGTTTGAATAGCTCAATTTCACTGATCTGTGTCTCACTTACACGGTGATTGACAGGAGCTCATAATATCTCCCGAGGCATCGTTCGCTCTGTGCAGCCGTGGCAGAGCACGCCGCCGCCCCACGTGAGGGAGAACATCTCTGGAATGTGAACAGTGGATAACATCTGAGGCCACCAAACTGTCGCGTTGTCACATGTGCAACCACTCGAGGCCTGAAATATTTCAAGATGACAATGCATTGTGTCGCCACCAATGAGCCTGAAGGACTTCAGTGGTCATACCCACTGATGTACAAATGTTACTATCCTTAAATGTAGCTTAAAACGTCAATAATCACACTGGACACATTGGATAGATCTTTTACAATGCTGTCCAATAGTGTGTTGCTTTGTACATTACTTATTTCTTTTGCTTTTATACCTTTTTCACGTTGCATTAAAAGCTTGAAAATGCCCTTCAGCACAGATGTTGGTTGAATTTATATCTAATTCACCTTCCAGCTGTGACAGCTGACATCAGTGATGCAGGGTTGCCTGTCAGAGCAGTGCACATGTTTTATTTAGTTTTATTTGTAAATCAATATCGTGTGTGTGTGTGTGTGTGTGTGTGTGTGTGTGTGTGTGTGTGTGTGTGTGTGTGTGTGTAATCACAAAATATTTGCCAAAGGCTTCATGATGCTCAGGGGTATTTCAGCCAGGTGGATGGACTTTGTCACAGCAATTATGTACTTATTGGGGCATGTTAAACTTGTTCACCAATGCTAATCTGAACACTCCTCTTATTTAGCTGATGGACAAGTTAAATAATTATCCCAAAACAAATTTACAGCATAATCATTTTTCATTTTTCCTTGTATGTACGGAAGACCAGACATGAAACAGAAACAACAGAGTGAACGCTGTGAACAACATTGATTATCTCATTTCAATGGCACAGGATCTCTTACACAGCAAGAGACGAGGCAGCTCGTCTTCATGTGTGTTATGCAGGGAAAATGGGAAAACGTAAGAATCAAAGCTACTTTGATGCGGACCAGCGGATGTGTGGGCCCGAGTCTCAACCCGGACTTCAGTAAAACATTTTATGGGGAAGTGATGGCACAAGGATGTGTGATGTGAAGAGATGAAACCGGCGGAAGCAGTGTGATGGCAGTGATCAGTCCATGAGCAGAGCCAAATGAAGCATTGTTGCAGACTAACCAAGCACGTGTCAGGGCAACTCCTCTCTGAGCAGGTTAATGCTCCCTGTCACACTGAAGAAGAAGTGGGAAACAGATATGAACAAAAAAATGTCCTTTGTGTCAGAGTAGACTAATGATGAATACTCAAACAGGAAATTCGAGCTAGATAATTATCTAGATTGGAAAAAATAGCCTGTAAGCACATGGATGGACTGCAGGGGTTATTCTCACTAAATATTGTTGAAAAGTCAGTTATCAGTTGTCTGTCAGAGATGGTTTTACCAGCTGAGCCTCGCTCACCTTCGGCCATCTGGAAATGTATTTCCTCCGAGACAAGGCCGACTGACTCTTCTGTCACACAAACCTGATATGATTGTTTCAGCATGTTTGATAATTGTGTTGAGAAAAGGGATCAAACAATAATAGCTTGACATGACAAACTAATATCAAGTTAGTTCCCAAAGCAACGACTTTCTGCTCTGCATCATTTCCAATTCATGTTTATTTAGTTCATTGCGGCTATGATACTTGTTGTGAGAGGAATGTTGCCAACTATTGCTCGCTGGAGCCATAAATTTAGAGCTGACTTGTAAGGAGTGGTTTACTTTCCAACAGGTAAGGTGTGTCCAGCCCCGTGATTGTGGGGGGGAGCAGCTGGACACACCCCATTAAAACTCCATATATACCTGCTGTGAGGCAGCTGGTAAGTCACAGCAGAGAACAGCTTGGCTGGGAAGTTATCGGAGCATCATCACTACAGAGTCATCACCATGGAGAACTTTCGTGAAGGCGTACGAGCCTTCTTCGTCCGGGGGAGGAACACCAACATGCGTGTTAGTCTGCCGGCTGTCTGCTTTATCTGGCAGATTGCTATGATCGTCCTGTTTGGAGTTTTCATCCGGTACGATGAGGAGTCGGACGTTAGACTCTGGCTGGAGCACAAGATATCTAACAACATCACAAATGACATAGACAATGACTTCTACTTCAGATATCCCAGTAAGTACCACAACACACAGCTAAACTCTCGTGTCTTTAGTTCCTGGTTGCATCATTGAAATGTCAGAGGCTATAAAAATAACACAGAGCATGTCTGCAGAGGTTGATATGAAACTAGAGAGAAGATTGCGACTGCCAAAAAAGCACGAGACTATTCATTTTTGATGGTTTTCTTGCATCAGGCATTGATTTTAAATATGTTTTAACCTCATCTTTTCAGTTGTATCCTCAATCTTATAAGCTTGGGCTTCTAAATTGGTAAAATCTTATCATGCAAGTGCATGTTGGAATTCCTTAAGAACTTCAAAGTCACTAATAAATTGCTAAAATGAATAGATGAAAGAGCTTAACTTAGAGTCTTGGAAGATTGATGTTATGCTGTAATTTTATCAGTGTCCTCCAACAAGGAAGTGATGGAGAAAAGAGGAATTTATTAGTCAGCAGGGATATTTAAAAACCACAAGGTCGGCTTCATGAAACGTGTTGAAAAGGTTAAACATGGGTCAAAGAAGAACCCATCGAATTTCCACAGCAGGGCAGATTCAGGAACACTTTGTGAAATAGGACATTTCCATTCTTTTCTCCCTCGTTATTACATAGACCTTTGTGAAGAAGTCCTGGCATATCTAGAATAGTTTTGGAAATATATCCAGGCCTATATGATGGTTTGCAGATATGCACATTAAGAGGGGTGAGCTACTTGATTGGACTTTACAGGGTAAAATAATCATTATACTAACATTTCCATGTGTTCATTTCCAGGCTTTCAGGACGTCCACGTCATGATCTTTGTTGGATTCGGCTTCCTCATGACCTTCCTCAAACGCTACAGCTTCGGCGGCGTGGGCTTCAACTTTATGATCGCCGCCTTTGGTCTGCAGTGGGCTCTTCTCATGCAAGGCTGGTTCCACTCCCTCGACCTCACCACCGGCAAAATATCCATCGGAGTCGAGAGGTAGGTCAAGCATCAGTGTGTGTGTGTGTGTGTGTTATTTAACTCAAAGTAATGTTTTTGAACCTTCACAGAGAGACAGGAAAGTTTGAAATTGTTCTGGTTTGAACTTTGACAAACATCTTTTGTCACAGCTGTCACTTGGTGAAAACACCACTGGTCCGGTCTTGTAAATGTGCTTGAGGCAAAATATGCGTTCTATTCATGGCAACGTGTCCGGCAGTTCATGTATGTTAAGTGAAACAACGTTCTGCTCGTTCTTCTCCACTTCTCCCTGCAGTCTGATCAATGCCGACTTCTGCTGTGCCGGCTCTCTGATCGCCTACGGTGCCCTCCTGGGAAAAGTCAGCCCTGTCCAGCTGATGGTCGTCACCTTATTTGGCATCACGCTGTTTGCTGTGGAAGAATTCATCATCCTCGACCTCCTTCATGTGAGTCTCAGAAGGAGAAAGTCCTCCTTCACAGAACACCGTGATGTCTGAGGATTGAGAAGCTCCTTGAAACAGCAGCATTTCTATTTGGTGCTGCTTCCCTGTTTATCTATAACAGTATAAAACATATTTCCACAGTGCAGAGATGCCGGTGGCTCGATGGTTATTCACGCCTTCGGAGGGTACTACGGTTTGGCCATCTCCTGGGTGCTCTATAGACCAAACTTACACCAAAGCAAACGCCTCAATGGATCTGTTTACCACTCAGATATGTTTGCCATGATTGGTGAGTGACCAGTGATACAGGAATAAAACATGTAGATATTAAAGGTATTGTTTCCTTTAGGATGCACTTCGTTCACCCATTGTGACCTCCGCTTGCTTGGTGTCTTCCTCTCTCACCTTGCAGGAGCACTGTTCCTGTGGATGTTCTGGCCCAGTTTCAACTCGGCCATCACGGACCACGGAGACGGCCAGCACAGAGCAGCCATCAACACTTACCTCGCCTTGGCTTCCTCCGTTCTTACTGCTGTGGCCATTTCCAGCCTGTCTATGAAGAAAGGGAAACTGGACATGGTAATGTTCTGAAAGAGAATCCGGTTTATTGCCAAGTAAAGTTCTCACCATACGAAGTATTGGGCCTGCTATTCTGGTGCATACAGTCATATCTGGCAATAGATACATGCAATACATCTTGTTTTGGAAATGGAAAAGCTTGACTTGTGTGTAGGAGTGTGCAAAGTATTTATAAGGCAAAAGTTAGCAGCATGAAATAAAAAGAATATTCATGCTGAAGTTAAGCCATGAACTTACATGCTGTTACACCCTGCAGGTCCATATACAGAATGCAACCCTGGCTGGTGGCGTTGCGATGGGAACAGCAGCTGAGTTCATGATCACTCCTTATGGTTCCCTCATCGTGGGGTTCTGCTCTGGCATCATCTCCACATTTGGATATCTGTTTGTCCAGGTGAGCCGACCATCATTCGCTCCTTATTGTTCCTTTATTATCCAACCGGAATCCTAAATCTGCTTTAATGTGTGAGTGGATTTAAGGACCCAGAGTGACGAGCAAACAATGTCCATGACCATGAAACCAGAAGGAATATTAAGAAAGCAGAATGAAAACTTTTCTAGGTGTGGTTAAAGAAAAATAACCGGATTATAAGAACAGATGAGTCATTAGAGAAGAACTCAGCATCAAAATATAAAACTGAAACTAAAACAAACCTCAGAAAATGATTCATACCAACAATTGTTTTTAATAAATCCTCTATGCTTTAAATGGTGCAATTTGTAATGAGACACTTGAATTTAAGCTTATGCAAATGAACTACAGTACAGATAGATGTTTTCACCATGTGTGTTATTGTTTGTCTCTTTCTCAGCCCTTCTTGGAGAAGTATTTGAAAATCCAGGACACGTGTGGTGTCCACAATCTGCACGCTGTGCCGGGGATGCTGGGAGGCTTTACAGGTGCCATCGTTGCTGCTGCTGCCACTGAATCTGTCTACAGCAGAGAGGGGTAACTGACACACACACACACACACATTAGAATTCAGTGTTGAATGAAATCATTTTTAAATTATTTAGCAAATCTTATTAGGTTTACCTTCCTTGCAAATAACTTTGTTTGTGACGTGTTTTCCTTCCAGGTTGAAGTCCGTATTTGACTTTGAGGGTGAATTCAAAGGCCGAACCCCGGGGACTCAGGGAGGCTTCCAGGCTGCTGGCACGTGCGTGTCCATTGCATTCGGAGTGGTGGGAGGAGCGGCTGTCGGTGAGTTTCCTGTTGTTTATTTGTTTAAGGCTCAGGTGGACAGATTGAAGGATTATTGTCAGGGAATCTAGAGACAACCATGATACTGTTTTACATTGCTTTTTTTTAAAGGACTCTTAAATAATTCTGCATACAGTACTAAAGATACAGATGTGATGGTTGATCCCCTTTTTTCCAGGCATCATCCTGAGGCTGCCCATCTGGGGCGACCCTGCTGATGACAACTGCTTTGACGATGAAGTGTACTGGGAGGTGAGAGAGCTCGTCCACCACTAGATGGTGGTGTCGCTATTTAAGAGTTTGTCTCTGTAAACTGAGGAATGAATATTGTTCAGGCTGATAATCAGCTGTGTTGATTTCAGGTTCCTGAGGAAGAGGAGACGATCCCTCCTGTTCTGGAGTACAACAACCACATGATCCACAAGCATCAAGACATGTAAACTCCATCGCCCTTACGACTGATTATTTATCTCCTTCTCTCGTGAATTCGTACTAATCGTGACTTTCTTTCTTGACAGATCTGAGTCAAACTTCTCTGTGGAGCAAAGCTAGAGACACACAGAGGATGAGCAGCCCCCTCATACATCCTTGAACTTGATACCGCTGTGAAACAACACGGAATTATGAAGAAACAGCGTAAGAAAGGAATAAAATGGGAATTAAAAATCACTTTATCGAGTGTAAGCTGATTGCAATGTGTAGAAGAACAGGGTAATATTTCACTTAGTTTAAAAGCTGTCTACACCAGCTGTAGTAAACCTTTTAGCTTTAATGACCAAAGAAATCTCAAAGAATTCTTGTATGTCAAACCTTTGCTTATTGAATATAGCCATTGATTGTTGATATATATAGTCATTGTGAATTTTGAAATGTCCTTCTCTTTGTTGAAATACAGTGTATTTAATTGTGCACATACAAATACATTTAGTGATCGAAGGTATTTGCGTTGCCACATTAGGCACACGTTTTTATTTGTGTGTTTCTTCCAATAATGTAAAAGTCTTTGTAAGCAGTGTGTAAATACTTTATGAGTCCATCTTTACCCAACATTGTTTGTCTGTTGCATATCTCACCTTTCCTCAAGGTGGAAGATTTCAGTAACTACGAAACAGTTGGTTTGCCTGTGTTGATGTCATCATCGTCTGCCTGTTGTGCTTGTTGATATAGTTTTGTTGCTGATGTTCATGTAATCACATGGAATTAAACATGTTATTTTCTTTACATTCTCACCTCTCTCATTCTTACAAGGTCGGTTGCCATGTAAAACCATTCATGTCATCATGAATATAAAACATGGGACAGTTTAACCACCAAAACAATGAAAATACTTGAGAATTTTCATCTGTGGACAACAGTATTCTAAATAAAACAGCGGTTTCAAAGATGCACTAGAATCATAAGCAATATTGAAAAAAGTCACTTTCTTTTATACCAATGACCATTTTGAATATTTTCTTGGCCTGATGAAAGAATAAAAAGACATCTTGTATGTGTGGTGAAGAAATTATTATGTTATCTCATAATGATCTAAATATGCTTGACTTTCTTGTGGGCTGACATGTAATAAACATTTAGAAAACTCATAATGGCTGAGCTATAGAAACAAGCAGTAAGAAACCAACAGCTCAGAACACAGAGATGCTTCCAGAGAGTTGGACTTTCTTCCAAAAGCACCCAAGACTGCATCAAGTACAGGACCATCCGTCTGATCAGCCACGTGTCCAAGATACTGCAGAGATCAACAGATGCCGTCTTGGCTGGCGGATTCAGAAAGTGGGGGCCATCATGAGAGGACAAGCACGATGGCCGTGAGTACGGTGGAAGTGTGGAAGACAAGAGAACTGCGTGTGAAGCTGAAAGGGAAGTTGGTGAATGCTGCTGTGTGGAGCTTTGAAAAAGCTGGACTCTCAGGAGGAGCATCAGTGCTGAAATGTGTTCACCTCTACAGAAACAGCCGGTAGCTCATCTTTGGAGTAGTTTACTAAATGTGGATGTGGACAGTCAAAGAGGGTTCAAGTGGGACCAGGTCCAGTGGCCATCAGCCTCCTTCTGATCTCCCTTTTATCCCGATGGTAATGAGGCCTGAGCAGGCCGGTCAATGGGGTCATTTCCTGACCAATCACTGACTTAATGAACTCTAAATACACTGGGTGGACATCTGCTCTGTGCTGCTCTTGTCTGGTTTGATGCATGGTGGCAGCAGCTTCATTGAATGAAGAGGTCTCTACAAAGGCCTGAGAGGGTCAAACAAGCTAAATGTGCTATTACCTCTTAAAACACTTCAAACACCTCGTGTGAGTATACAATAGGAAAACGACGTTTATATTGTGTCACGTGTTTTATCATTACAAACACTGCTCTTCTATACATCTGTTACATGCACTGATAATGCTTGTGATCGGCTTAGCTTGTGCTGTAGAAGCATGCATTAGTCTCTTTTTAATGCTCAGAGGGATAGATAATATTTTTGAGAGGCTAAAATGCTCTAAAGTTTAATTCTGTGTCACAGATGACACCAAGGCTTCCCGCCTGCTGACTCAGGGCCCCCGAGAGGTTATTTTTGTGACCAGTTTCTCCTTTTGAGATTTGCAACCTGTTACTAGAATTTCCTTTTAATCAAAAAAAGAGTGTCAACTGTGTCATCAGGATGAATATGAAGAGAAACGTTGGAGGGATTAAAAGACTGGAGAACACTGATGGGACATGTACCCATCAGTCAAACACTACTCATCCCACCACCTGAGCTGTCTGTGCTACAAATCCATCAGAATGTTTCAGTGTTTCTCCCTCATAAAGTATTTGACAAAGAACACCGCTGCCTCTGATTACAGGTGACAGGAGTGGAGGGACAGAATAATTATAACATCTTAAATCACTTTGTATGACAGGCCTAGCAAGGACTCGGTGCTGGAGGAGAGTGTACGTGGCTCCTCTTGTGAATCATATGACCCTGGGGAGTGTGTTTGTGAAACCACTTGGTTTGCTATTGTCCTCTTGGGACTGGCCTCCTCTGAAAAGCTGCAGAAGGCCTGTAATCAGATTAAAGGTTGCTGGGAAGGGGAGGAGGGATTTTGAGGAATAGCGAAGAGGCTGTGGAAGTTCTCTAACCAGTACCTGCCATTGAAGTGCAGAAGAGGGGCTAAATAACACAGCAGGGGGAGGCGGGAGCCTAGCTGGAGGGACAAATTGGCCTGTTGTTGGAGGGGGATAATGGAACAATGAGGGAGGGGAGTATAATCAGTGAGTACGGAGTTGGAGAGAATAGGTGCAAAGGGAAAAGGAGGAGACTGAAGAACTCCAAAGGCGGTGGCCTCGTTCCATCCCACCCCGGCAATTATATCACCTTTGTGAGCTGATTGGAGCAGGCTGCACAGTCCATCTGGGCCCACGGATGGACATAACAACCTGCATGTTCTCACTGAAGCAGCCCAACCGAGCCACTGAGCGACACATCAGGGGCCCTCAGCACATCCCCGAAAAGCTCCTGCACTAGTAGATGTTCACAACTGCCTCAAGACAACAATTAGAAGCCGTCTCTTGTAGTAAAGATGCCTTCAATTGAGAGAAAAAAAACTAAAGTTATACTGTCATAGTTGAGCACAAACATGTTGAAGGATTTGTGTGTGTGTGTGAAAGAACCTTGTAATCTAACCAATAAACGAACCGCCTCACTGCTCCGAGCTCGTAATGCTGATGTCATATTGCAAGCAGCCCACCGAGTGTTAAACTCCTCCTTCTCCCTGTAGGATCCTCTCGGTCATTGTTGTTACCCACCGGACGTCCACTGCCTGAACGCCAGGCATCACTGCAGGCCAATACCTACTTTTTTTACTCAGTTGACAAATCCATTTGGCGGGGTCAAAGGGGAAGGTCCGAGGGGGGAAGAACTCTGCCAGCGATTATGAAGAGGAGCAAGAGAAAAATCACTATTCATGGGAGGGAAGTGCTTTGATTCAGGCACAAAGGCCACTAGTTCCCTGCCTGGTTAGAAAGAAGCCGAAAGCCGGCCTGCTTTAAACCTGTGCAATCTAATCTGAATGCTTCTGCTCATTAGCGGCTCCACCTGCCCCGGGTCCCTAATTAGTGAATAAGAGCTCACATTTGATTATCATTATAGAAGTGTAAATCATTTATATTTATGTTTCTTCTTGTTTGTTGGTTGTGGCCAACATCCTCAAACTGACACAGTAAAGTCCTTCACACCAACTGGCTCGGATGAGTTCCGTTAAATCGTTAGTTTTGATTTACTGAATTTCAACATTAACATGGTTCGGGCTGTAGTTGAAGCAATCTTAAGATCAAAGTGGACAAGCCTCCATTCTACCACACAGGAGAACTTTAATTACCGACTTTAAAAGAAATGTAATACTGTTTGACGGAGGGTAATAAATGGAGAACATTTGAAGGGAAATGGGGATGATAAAGTAAATAATAATACTTCACTACCCTGTTCATTCCCCAATTCAACGATCTACATCTGAGCCAAAATAAAGAGTCAAAAACAATAATCTTGGATTAGAGATAAAAAGAGAGGCTTGTCTTTTGTGACGCAGCAGGATGTATTTCAATATTTCAGGCTGGTGAGTCGGACACACAAAAGTCTTCACAGACCTGCAGGGCTGCTTTGACAGAGTTTAGGACCTTCTCATTACTATGCAGCTGCCAGTGTCTCCTGCAGGCTGGTCGCTGGGCCGACTGGGTGCTGAGAAGCGCAATGAGTTCAGACTACCAGCACGTCCGTGGTCGGGGAAACATTTTACTTTCCACTGCCAGTTTGTGATTTACAGGACCTGGAGTGTCTCATGTCAGTGTGGCACTTTGTCATAAACATTCTGTAGATACACACAACAGATTAAGATTTTCTTTTCATGTTAAATTCTTTACATGATGATAGAACAGGGTCGGATATTTGAAACAAATTTCATGTAACAAGCCCTCAAGTCTTGCTGTTTCCCCCCCAGTAAAGCCTGGAGTGGCCTGTGTACTTACTGTACCTGAACCCACCCCAAAAACACACATGCAACTTAAGTACAACACATGATTACTTGTGTTTTAAAGTTGTGTAATAAAATGATTATTATTATAAACTGGTGGCTACAGCCTGACTCTCATCATCTCCATAGGCCTTTATTCCTTATCTGTGTAGATTTACCTAATGAGGGAACAAACGGAAATATAATTTTTGAAGATGCCTTAAGAAGTCGAAGTACATACAAATCTTGCTCTTTACAGAAATGTGAGTAGATGTAAATAGTATTTCTCCGGGTTGGAGTGTTTCAGCGACTGAACGTGTCTCTTCGCCAAGAGAGCATCGTAATTTCCCTGCAGCAGACATCAGTCTGTTTAATGCTGATGAGACACACTCAGTGCGGTTACATGCAGTAATTAGCATCGTACAAGACAACTACCGGACAAGATCTGGGTTATGCAAATTCATGTAAACAGGGGCATATCAGTTACATCGAGTCAGCATCGGACAAGCATCGGGTTTCTCGTTACC
>CAAKHC010018980.1:14956-59801 GCA_901007825.1 Macroramphosus scolopax
AAAGCAACAGCATATGTATTGTTGGAGGCCCTGACTCGCCACCCTGGAGAGCTCCCTGTTCCCACGGTTTGCTCAACAAACAAACGCACCCCCACCTCCCCCCACCCTCACACACACACACACACACACACACACACACACACACACACACACACACACACTCACACACACACACCTCACACAGCACCATGCACCCGCACGCAGTGGTGATGTCATTAATTACCATCAAAATGAGCATGACAGCAAGCAAGTGTGCGTGCGTCTGCCAGCGAGGCTTTGTGTGTGTGTGTGTGTGTGTGTGTGTGTGTGTGTGTGTGTGTGTGTGTGTGTGTGTGTCTGTGTGTGTGTGTGTGTGGGAGGGAGGGAGGGAGGGCGATGTAGGGAACGAGAAATAAAGGGACCATTGTCCATTATGAAATAAAGAAATCTCCACTGAAGCATTGTAAGTGGAAAAGGCAGAAAAATGGACCAAGTTCGGGGATCTTTGAGTGAGAGCTGGGCTGTCACATCTCGTCAGAGCCTCACAAATCCTGATGTGCACACATTGCCCTGCCTGGCTACAGTGGCCCTGTGATTGTGAGCTCTCATGATGATATTCAATCTTTCCCTCGCAGCCTCGGAGGCACAAGGATCCTTCTTCTACAAACCTTCTGTTGTGTGTTTGTGTACCTGTGTGTGTGTGTGAGATCCTTCAAGTGTGTGTTACTTATTTTTGTCAAGAAGAAATAAACATTAGAAATGTAATTTCCAGGTGGCCGTAACTTTAGCAATTAGGGTCGGATGTTAGAGTAGAAATACAGTTTGGCTCGTCCTAACTTTGAGGCAGTAATGACACATTTGGGTTATGTTGAAATATTCCAACATGACGAACTTGCTACTATAAACTGTACATATACTAGACAGTATATGTGCATATACCAGTATGGACCCTGTATGGAGCTAATCAATCCATGCCGACACAACTGAACTCAGATTGGATCTCAAATCGGCTTCACTTGGATCTGCTTTTGTCTCCAAGTTGTTGTATAGTAATTTACATTTTATCACTTTTATATTTTGCTCATGAACGAAGGTTATTGAAGGAAAGAAGCAAACAAACATGATTTAATATGTGCATGCACAGGCTTCTTGGTGCAGAGGTTTCCCTCGTATAAAGAAGGTTCTGGGTTTGTTCCTGCAGGGATTTACTGGGGTTGCTCTGATGTTTCACCTCAAGTTCGAAATGCTGGTGACTCTGAATTAAATTGACGCTCCATAATTTCAGAGAGGTGTTTATCAAGTGAGCTTTACTGTTGAAATGACAAATAAACTTGAACTTGAAACACTGTTGGCAGCCCAAAGGAGTGAAACATTTTACTGGTAATGTTCCCAATATCAAAGGTGAGCAATAAGTTACATTTCAGTAAAGATATAAACTGCCTAAGCTGTGCATTTTCAGAAGAATTTAACGTGCAAAGGATTTCAAACTGCTGCACAGAGATCCTGGTCAGCTTTCTTTCTGCTCTGGCTGAAACAGGACAGACGTGGCCTGCTTGTTAAACTGGAGGTGAGAGAATGGGAACATTCTGCAGAGCGGGCCTCTCTTGGCTCTGGTTGTGCAGTGAACCCGGCCCGGCACTGAAATTATTGTCAAATGTGCAGGCATGAATGCATGAGATTCCACCTCATCAAAGTTTGCACTGATAATTGCTACTTTTTGATCTTCACAATCTGTAAAGAAACTGTGTTAATTAGAGGCTTTGAATGGGACGTGAAGAGAAACAAACATGTGCTTTGTTGTCTTGACCAAATCTCAGGCTTTATGTATGTGATGAGCAGGGAAGTTTTGTGCCCCAAACTTTAATGAGGTCCTTGTTATAGGATGTCCTTGTTATAGGAGTCTCATCTCTGTCTTTGGGAAAGAATCCATGGGTGCCCCATCATCTGAGCTCATCAGACATCCCAGTGAGCTGAAACAATGACCTGCGTTGAACAAATAGGACCAACACTTGAAAGATATTTTATTATTGCCACCTGAAAAAAGATGGTCCATCCTCTGCAGGATAACTTTTTCCCCAAGTAGCAAATCTATGTTCTAATCCAAAGCGGGTGAATATACTGTATATCCTCGCTGAATTTGGGACCCTTCTGGGATGAATGGCAGAGTTCTGCGTTCATAGAGAAGCATCACTGACGGGTGGCAGGAAGGTCTTCTCTGTTCGATGGCTCCAACATCAGGGACGGACGTGGCGTTAAGATCAAATGTGACTTCCTGTGTTTCCTGTGCGGGTGAATTCACTGTGTAAGAAGAAGTAGATGCAGATGAGAAGGCGAAAGACAGTGAAGGACCCTGATGAAGACGGGACTCACATCACATCCAGCAGATGGTGCCACTGCAGCAACTAGACAGGCTGGTCATCCAACATACTATAAGCCAAGTTAATTAATCTTTTTCTTCAGGCTATATGTTAGAAGTAATACTACGTATGATTTCCTTTTTGTTTATGTATATACTCAGCAAAGTTCTCACATGCTGAGACAAACTGAATCTACCTCCTTTACTAACAATGTTTCCAGTGGATCTCACAAAAGACTTGGATCTCTGTTATAATTAATGACTCACATGAGATACGGCACACAACCAGGGGTGGAACCAAGTCGTTGTTCTCCAAATTAAATCTCAAGTCTTTACACTCAAGTTCCAAGTCGGAACCCAAGTAAAGACAGTCAAGTCTCAAGCAGGCCTAAAGTCTGAAACTTTGGGTTTCAAGTTCTAACAAGCTTGATTACAAATCTCTACAAATATAATGACATTTCAAAAATTGTAGGCCAACCTGAATCCTTTGTAAGATTATATTCATAGATATCTAACTCTCATATGAGCTTTATTTTATATTTACCATAAAAATATTGTATAAATGTGACACAGTATCATATGAGTTCTAAAATCACAGTTACAATCATTTAGTCAAAACTAAACAAATCAAGTGTCTGTGAACTCAACAACAAACTAAATAGTAGAGCAAACAGGGAAGCAGCATTTCATCATTTCCTACTCAGCCTCCCTTTTTATTTCTGTACCTATAATTAAGTTGATTTGCTAAATATTTTGTGGCATCTTTTTCTATCTGCCATCACTGCCGTGACGTGTCCACCAGTCTGCCTGCAGTAACAGTCCAACCTGAACAGCATGGTGCTTCCACATCGACCATTGGGACAAATGAGGAGTTGGCATTTTGAAATAACGGGGAAAAACCTCCCAAACCTAGAACGATGAGGTTAAAGAATAATTCTAAATATGAAATCCTCACTGACTCTTACTGTCACCAGTGGAGGTGTGTTTTCATTCATCCTGCCACTTGTGAGACGGACACTTTTCTCTGCTGAGATTTGTCTTCTTCCTTCTAAATCCAAAGGCTGCACTATAAAAGGAAATTCTTTTTGTAATTATATGGAATTGTGGCTTATTTAGCTGCTGAAAGGGAACTTGTAGTGTCCCTGCAGACACTTAAATTTGCCTAATAAGGAGTTGCTCTGATAAGGTGGGAAACGCTGAATGCCTAAAACAAACTGTAGAGGGGCTCCGTTAAAACAGCCAGAGGCTTAAGATATATTAAATTACCATGATTGGGACTTAAGGCACGGTTAAAGCCTGTTTGAGAGGCTGGGGAGCCTCAAAGCAGTGCTATTCATGTCTGGGGAGCTGGGTCAATAGGTTGGGGAAGTTCACAGGACCTGATTCTATTCTTATGCAAACGCAGAATACAAGACCTAAAGCTCACTGAGTTGGAAGATATAAATGACTTGACAATCATCTGCAGCCATCTACAGACACAAACCTGGCCTACAGCTGCCTACTCGACATTCATGAGGTAGCTGCTACGTCTCTGAGTGTTTCACTTTCTGCAGTGTAACGTGCATGCTGATCACTGGCTGCTACATTTTGGTACTTTCAGAAAAGTATTGAAGTCAGTCCTGTGAAATGTAAATTACCACTTACAATCCAGATTTAGTTGTGAAGCCGTCTAATGAATGGGATGCCATACTAAGTACTAGTCTACTTAGTATGGTGTGGTAAGATTAGATGCATATACCTGCACATATCACCCATATGTGACCATGAGCACTGATATATCCGACACTCTTCTGGGACCTGTTTCTAGAGGACTCAGGAGACTGAGTGCAGGAATGTTTTCCTGCCACAAAAGCATAAGCGAGGTCGGCCACTATAATGGGGCCTATAACAAGGCCCGACTCGGAGTTCAACCCAAAGATGTTTGGGTCGAAGTCACGACTGCACAGTGGATGTTCTTTCCACAAGCCAATTCTTTCCGTCTTTCTGCAAGAGATTTATACAAGTTGGTTCCTCTCAAGAGTTGGTCTACAAATATACAGTAGATCTATGAAGAACGTCTATCTAAAGGTGCTTCAGTCCACACAGGTGACACCTTTGGGTCTAATTAACTGAAGGAGTTTATTTTATCAAAACAAAGGTAGAAACCGTTACCACAAACTTTTCTTGCTACACCCGTAAACAAGATGTTTTTACCAGGTTCATTTAAATAATTGTTTAATAAAAATAATTACATGTTTCTAAGGTGCACAAGTTCATTAATTGATTTCACTGTGAAATGCTGAACAAAGCTGTTAACAGTAAGATAATATTTTAATTTGGTTGCTGTATTTTTCATCAGAATGACGACTATCAGAGCGACTGATGAATGAAACCAATGACACTTACATCTTAAACTATTCAATCGTTTATGTTCCCTACAGTGAACAACAAAATGGGCTCAAAAGAAAATTGCAGACTTTAAAAAGCCTATAAACTCATCATGTTGATCCTGTTTTGTGCGACTTCATTTTCTTTTAAGAAATACAACAATAACTTATCTGCTACTTATAGCAAAGGACAGTTAAGACCTAATTTACTTGTGATTCATAAACTTAACCCTCAATATTATAAATGGAATTGACAAAAAAATAACATAATAATGGAGTATTCATCTTAAAACTGTTGTCTTAAACTGCAATTGTTTTATTGAGACATAAGTCAGCCTCCCTTCAGTCTGACGGGTCCCGGACGCAGGATCCATCAGAGGAACAAGCACGTGTCTGTCGGCTTGTGCCGGGTCAAGCTGTGTCCCAGGAGAGTGAAAGGTCATGACCATCAGGAACACTGAGGCACTTCGGACATCATGTCCTCACACTGTGGCCGGCAGTTTACTAAGCTACAGCAATACAATGCAAAGTCCCTGTAATGGCATATTGATTCTGTCTATTTAACCCTTTGTTTATGGGATCTCTGTCATTTAAATACAGAAATTATGACTTAATGAAAATTCCTCAAGTAAACTAGAATCTCTGGCTTCCATCTTCAGATGAGACAACCAATGGATTATATAATTAATAGTAATCCATTTGTTATATAATACATTTTTTTCCGAGTGGTTATTTGTTATTAACGAAAAATAAAAAACATCACAAAAAATGTAAGACTAATAAATGTAAAAGATTAGAAGATAAAAGCAAAAGATATGCAACCAATTAAAATTAAAATGTTTATTGACACTGAAACTTGAAAATACCTGCTCACCTGTTCGTATTCTTATCAAAGGATGAATATCACAGAACCATCCCTTCATTCTTTCTACGCTTTACTGTGTATGTGAGAAAGTGCTGTATGAATGTGAGATATAGAATATAACACTGAGACAGTCATCAGGTTTCTGAGAACATTTATTTCATTGAGCAAAGAACAAAACATTTCACACAACTTCATGGGCGTGATTATCTGAAATTACAAATGAATATATTCATCACATAGATATGAATAAATGCTTTCCAACGACATATTAACCATTTCATAAAAAAACACTCAAAATGTTAATGTGAGGTGCTCATTTACAGACAAATCTTCCAAATAACGAAGAAGGTAAACACACACACACAAGCATACGAAACAAGTGTAACTGTTATTTACACAAAAATCATCTTCGACAAAAGAAAAGGATTTTTGTTCAGCTGTCAGAGGTGATTCTAGTGAATCTGATGAAACTCAATGTCAGAAATATCACTTTCAAAATGGTTGGTTTTATAAATCGAAGCAAACATTTTGTATAATTGTTTTAATAATTAAATTGTTGTTTGAGTTGAGCTTGAAGTCCATATAGCTGGTGACATTTCTTCAAAGGAGGTTGCAGCGACCCCACACTGCTCGTGTGTTAACACAAGATCCTCCAAAAGCATCATCATGGTCCTTTCCTGAAAAAGTCAGAAACAAGACAACATAAGAAATCAAAGCGTCAACATTAGCACTGTGCATCATTTGTGTGCAGATATTTGCTGATAGTTGCATGTCAAGTGGACAGTTCTGAACATCTACACTGTTCTTTCACTGGCTGGTCAATCTGAGCGTATTTAACTCAACAAAGTTCAGGTGGACGCTTAAAGTGCGATCAGGCTGGGTTCAGCACTGCAGCCAGATTCCCCAAATTATATATAAAGAGATTCCTGGACAATTTAATCCCACCGGGAGACATGGTAAGACCCTTTGTTCGACATTTTTCATTCTCTCTCTACTTCGCACCTCCTCTTTTTTTCTGCAGCCCCAAAGTGCACGATCGGGCTTTTTTCTACTTCATATCTTCTCTGGGTTTGGCTGCCGCCCCCCGAGCCCCTCAGACAGCATGCAGTTTATGCAAATGATCGGCCTTTCATGCTCGACGTTGAATGAGACCTCAACAGAATCTCTCTCACGCACACGCACACACACACACACACACACACACACACACACACACACACACACACACACTTTTCATTTTTTTTTATCAAAATAACTTTCTTGATTACAGAAGGTAGATGTTGGCGTAATGAAATGAGGTGCAGCAGCGTGGACTCTGACGGGAGGAGAGAGGGTGTGTGGGTGTGTGTGTGGGTGTGTGTGTGTGTGTGTGTGTGTGTGTGTGTGTGTGTGTGTGTGTGTGTGTGTGTGTGTGCGTGTGTGTGTGTACTGGAAATGTAGGGTAAAACTGATGTTAGGTGGTGGATGGATGGGAAGTTAGGAGCTGGTTGGGGAGGAAGAGCAGGAGGGGTTAGAAAGGGGTGCGCAGGGTGTGTGAGGATGATGAATGTGAAATTGTTGGTGTTCCCAGGGTCTTGGTGTTGTTTGAAAGGCCTGAGGGGGGCGACTGCAGGAGGGCGGGGGTGCTTGTGCCCAGCTGTTGGGGGAACTTTAGTCTCTCTCCCTCTGACAGGCTGTCCTTTTCACCAGCACATAGCCGGGCCGTCCAGCCTGCTGCCATAACAACGCCACAGCCCCTCTATCATAGTAATGCCATGCAGTCACCCCAGCACACAGGGAGAGCGGGAAGAGGAGGAGGTTTATGGGGGAGGAACAGCAGTGAATGAAAAGTCCAGACATTTCTACCCTGTGAACTTGAACTTGACTGGCAGTCTGAGCAACCGGCGGGAGAGTATGTAAATGCATTCCTTAGAGATTTTGTTCTGTGCTTTATTTCCTAATAAGTACACACTTTGTTCTGATTAACTGCTGCATAAATCCGAAATAAACCTTGTAAAAGTATCTTAAATAACAACTTTTGTTGAATAATTTAAACTGAGATAAGGTAATATTAATAACAGTAAAATCTCAGGAGGTTTAAATAGAAATAAGGTTTACTTTCCCATGCAATGCAACTGAGCAAAAAAAGTGGACAAGCTAAACGGTGGACAGTAAAAAAGTGTCAAAATAAAAACAATATCTATAATAGGAAGTTGCTTTGTCATTAAAATTACAGGTTGCCCTGTTACAATGGAAATATAACTGGAAGTGATATAAGGTAAATGTTAAAAAAAAGTATTCATATCTACACTATAAATATTATTATTATATCAAAATTTAAATGGTAATATAATTATGATATTTCCCCATATACAGTATTATACTATTTTTGGTCAAGTTGCATATATTTTATATGCATGGTTGAGTACAAAATAATAGATAATATTAATATTAGTGCACAGAAGCCACTTGACTTTTTTAATTATTCCCTCAGTATCTAAAGAGAGCAGATGAATCTTTTGAGACAGTCGAAATGAAAGCTGTTATGATCTATAGCTCAATATGTGGCTGATAACTACAGCATTCAGTGATGATCTCCATCTATCTGCCTCAGGGCCGTTTGCTCCATCCTAAAGCCGATGAATGGTGACCGGTCCACATCAGGGTTCTTAGCTGCTCTGACCCACTCGACCATGGGAAAAAAGGAGCTCTGAAAGGTCCCCTGTCACTGTTACAAGGCCAAGAACAAGCCATAGCAGGATAATCGTGTTTATCCCCAGATTAAGACAGGATCGCAGCTGCGTTGTCCTGATGGGGTAAAGAGGGCTGCAGGGACGTGAAATGCCCAACAGGAGAGGGAGAGCTCAGTGGTTCCTGTTCAGGTACCTTTCGGAACAGGACAGCCAAGCCTTGATTACTCTACACTGCTAATAATTGATGCTTAGTGTGTCGAAGGTCCCACAAGAGGAAACTACTGAGACCTGGCAATGGCAATATCACACTCACAACTCTCCATCTATGTTCCTCTCTTAGCCGTCCCACTTTCATATGCAGCGAATCCTGCAGTCGTACTCTGTGTGTGATCTGTGCATCGTTTTGTATTTGAATGAACTCTCATTCACGGCTTACATGACACTTTCAGTCTCTGACACATGGCAGCAGAGGCAGATCATCTGACCTCTGAAACACAGTCAGTGTGGCAACAGACGCCCTCGTAGACACCCAACAAGGATCAACACCCCTGTGTCGTATTCCTCTGCTAATGCTGTCACTGTGAACTTCTAATGAGCATTAATTGTGCCCTTTTTTAGATGTGAAATCCTCAGTTATGAAACAAGCCTGTTTTATTCTTCCTCATGTTCGGTACAGATAATAAGGGAATTTGATGATGAATAAATTGTATGAGGGACTATTATTAGTGTAACCAATAAAATAAGAACTGTAAATTAAATTTTGTATCTGACTAACAACGGTGATGATCTTAATTCATAGAGAACCTTTCACCGAAATCATCAAGTCTCTTGGTTGTGGTTTGAAGCCTGGATGCTGAGTTCTGTTCAAGCTGCACTCAATCAATAGACTTCTAGTTTCGACGAGCAAAACCAGCTGTTGCAATGATCAAGGTGAGATCAAATGAAGGTGTGTACATTAACTAGGTTATATTTTTTAAATAATCCTGAAGTTGCACAAGCTTGTACGTGGTTATAGCTCTTCTGTGTGTCTTAATGACGGATTAAATGAATTTCAACTGAAGATTGTTGTTTTTCAACTACAGCTATTGTGTTGCTTTCATGGGGCAGAGGAAATTCGCCTATCCAACACTTTCAAATTAACAAGTTATGTGGGCTAAAACTGGAACCTCTTGGCATTGACTAATCAATTAATAAATATACATAAAGCATGACATATTCGACACAGAGAACAAATGCATACTCATGCACACAGACATGAACACACCCCTACACTCACAGTGAAAAAGTCACTTGCAGACATAAAGAGGCTTGGAGACAAAGGGGCGACTTTTCCAGGAGACACTCTTTTGGCTGCAGTGCTAATGCAGGCATCTGCCACTGTCTGGTCTGGAGCCTCGTTCCCACCTCATTGCCCAGGGTTCTCTGCAGCACCCTCTCACATACACAATGTTGGGAAAAAAAGAGGTGGTGGACCTTTGTCAAGTGCTCCTTTCACAGAACAACAATTGTGGAGCGAAGCCAGGATCAGAATGATAATGTGGACTGTGGCAAGTGTTTACCAACAGGACAAATTCCTCGTATTGTGAAAAACCTTACTTGGCGATAAACCCGATTCTGATTCTCCTGCGCTGACCTTCAGCCTGAGAGAGCTGCGTTGTAGTGCACAGGTGTGTATTAGGGGCAGTTTGCATTGTGTTTGTCAGACAAGTCAAATGTTTCACTCTCAGATTAAAAAACGTGTTTTCTATTCTTCAATAGGTTTTATCTCTCTGAAAAACAAAATTCCTTAGATACTGATGTTACACAACTAGTTGTGTTGAGGATTTCTAATTCTTGAGGGATATTCCTGGTTCAAATTTATAAATCAGTCATCCAGACGCACACATAAATGTTCAGATGAATACGTTAGACAATAACGCTAACGAAGGTGACATGTGCTCTTTGTTGGTAGTTGTGCAGCATTTTTGCTGTACAGCTCTGCTTCACACTGACCCTTCCCCCACACTGCTTGTCTAATTACAGCATGGTGTCTAATAAAGGAACAGTCACCCTTTTATTTCTCAAGCCACTGGCCCGGTTCTGTAAAACAAAAACTGTTGTCTTATTTGGCAGATAAAGACCAACATTTTAACAGTAATGTAATTTGTTAACATCAAAAGCAGTTGGGAGAGTGCAGTCCAATAATATTAATATTAAGAATATGAAACATTTCAGAGTGGTCATACAGAGACTACATTAAAGGTCTCAGCTAACATCTTATCGCTTCACTCAACATTTGAACATGTTAAATCAGTCGGAAACAGTAGAGTTTACAGTGAATGAAGGTCTTTTTCCATTTCTACAGTCGATACTTTCCTTTTTGCAAATTTTAATAAACAAAACAAACTGAACAACTTAACATATTTAGAGACTTTGAGGATGCAGGATTTTTCAAAACAGTGCAGCATTACAATCTGCAGGTTTTGATGTATTCCTTTAGGAAATATTTTAGATATAAATTCAGTTTAGGGTGAATGAAGGGGAGCCTAATATATTAAAAAGGAATTGCACCATTAAGTTGAACGTTTTTCTCCCTGTTTGACCATGTTTTAAAGAGGAATACAGGCCTGTATCTTCTCCTCAGATAGAAGAAGGGGGACATGCTGCTGTGGTGCTGCGCCTTTAAATAGTCTGCTCCCCTCGTCTCTATGCAATTATGTAAATAAATTTGTCTGGGTGCTATTCATTACGGAACTGCGTGATTGTTTCCTTCATTTTCCATCTTTTTGAAGCCATTCTCGGATTTTTGGAAGCTTGTTTTTATCTCAAAGTGAGCCAGAGAGATGTCGGATAAAGACTTTCTGTAACCTGCAGAAGCGTTTGCGGCACATTTGCGGCACATTGTCCCGTTTGATGGTCATAAAACAGACCTGCCCATCAGTAGGAAGCTTCTCTTTATAGGCTATTTATTGGGTTGTTTGCTTATTAATTTTTCCTTCCTCGCGGAGCTTTGCCGACATTATTTTGCACCTGAGTAAATGATGTATGTTAATATTCTGAACAGGTGATCGCGGAGGAAAGACGCAGTTTAAGAACATGTGATGACTGAAGATCAGACTGAGCAGGTTGTTTCTGAACATTATAATGTCGGTCTGTGAGGTTCTGGCCTGTTTGCCAGAAAAGGCCAATTGTTTTTCTCCTTCTTATTAAACATCGACACTTGTTCACGTGACGCGTTATAAGCGAACCTTTAACATATTGTCGACTTTTCCATTTAACTTGGCAACTTTTCCCCAACAATTTGTTAATTCATTCACCAAAACACAGAGTTCATGCAGCTTTATAGGCTTTATCCACACATCTGTTTTAATTCAACCACTTGGATTGAGATTGTATTTAATTTTAAAATATTGGACTAAATGTTTATCCATAAAAGTTAAAATTATGACTAAAAAAACAATCCATTAATTAACATGGGTTATTAAATAGAGCACTGAAAGAGTTTTATTTCTCATTGCAGGACATTTTCAGACAGGCCTGATGTTGTGGCCTCAAGAAAGCATTTAGTCCTACTAGCCATATATGTTCAGATTTTCAAACAGGATAATTTCTCTAAATGTAAAATCACGTTTTGAATTTTATTTAGTCCGAGCATAAGAATAAAAAAGAATACATAAACTAGATACTGTTAAAAATAAAAAATTGTATGTGAAAAATTGGGTTTACTCACATATTCCTCACGTGGCAATTTAAATCTATTGTTTTATTTAAATCACTTATCATTTCTGTAATTTGTGTGTGTGTGTGTGTGTGTGTGTGTGTGTGTGTGTGTGTGTGTGTGTGTGTGTGTGTGTGTGTGTGTCGGGTCACATTACAACAGGTGCGGTCACAGTGGCTCAGTTTGTTCTTTAATGAGATGCGTCTAAACAAAATATCTTGAATGAATTTGATGGTTTCTTGTTCTATCCAGTGAGAAACACTTGCAACTCACCGATATCAGATTCTGTGTCTTTGCTGTTTAAAGTATCGACCTTCTACAGACACTCCTTCGTATCAGCAACAGATAATCTGTCACGACCACAGCATCCTTGGGATGTCAGAGAAGTCAGGTGCACCACCCCAGTGCAGCAGTGGTGTAATCTACATCTGAATCCACTGAGTCAGTGATTATTTTTCTTTCATCCATTCAGCAGTTACACTGACTGGCATCTGAAGAGCCTCATAATGTAACCTATATGAGCTGCATCTCTAGGTAGTGAGAGTAAGACAGGAGGCCTTTGCTGACTGAAGTCTGATAGACAGCTAACGAGGGACCAATTAATGCTGCTTTGCTCTGCACCAACACACCATTTTAGGCGGCAGCGAGACTCCGTCAAGATGGCTTCCATACACACAACCTGATGTTCCAGCAGTGGAGGCGGCTGAGCTCTAATCTTTCCTGCATGTGCCTCCATCATGCAAGGAGGCTGTTCTGCAGAGGGAAGACGGCCCAGTGGTGATTTGGATTTGTGAGAATAATTAACCGTTTGTTTGCATTTTTAAAAATGTGAATATTCAGCTGCTGCAGATTCTGCATCTGTTCATTAAATGATGCCTCATTCATTCATATTTCATATTTGAGGAAAAAGCAATAAAAACTCCTCATGAGTACAGTTTCTTGTCATGTCACAGTTTTTGAAACCAATTTAATGATCTGATTGATATTATAAAGAATTTATTGGTTTGGAAGAAGTCAAATCAAAGCTTTATGAAATAGAAGATAAACCTGTGTGTTCATACACATGTTAAGCACCAGTGTTTAAAGGTAGAAATACAATTTAACAGTGATGGAAGGAAACACATGAATGTTAACATGTAATGTCACATCAAGTTGAAGCAAGTTACAGATTGAAGTATAAAAGGCTCAATAAGCAATTGAGCAAGAGTGTTTTAAGTGTGTTCTGCAGGGACGGGCTGAAGACAGTATAGCAGTAAAAAAATAAAATAGGAAAAGTTTGGTGAAAGAATTGTTTTCATGGGGGATGGAATAATTTAGGGGCCTTTGGGTTTTACTCTTCAAAACGTCCTCCTCTTTAAAGCAGAACAAGTCTCTGGTGTCAGCACAGGTGACACAATGTTCCTTCAGAAGAGGTAATTCTGTCTTTTGAAATGTGGAATCTCGTCAGACAATATTTTTCTTTGAGTGTTAGATTTCTTCATGAGCTGTGTGATAATCGTTGTTATTTGAACGGATGGACAGATCGCCTGCTTGAATGAAGTGAAATGAGCTGAATCAGCAAGCATGAGGGGACAATAATCAATCAATGTATTTAGTCAAATTTCAGATATGAGAATAAAATAAAATTGTGTTCATCTTCCACCAGACTTTGAAAAAAGATGAAGTCTATTTACATGTTCAGATTGATAAAACCATTTTGTCATGATGAAGACTCACCTGGAAACACGGCCTTGTTTTTCTTTTGGTTTCATCTCGTTATGGCAGGAAGCTGAGGGTTTGAAGGTCATTCCTACTTTCGGTTATCTAGCTTTATGATGGATGATTAACACTCATACAGCTAGATAACCAAAGACAGGAACAGGCTCTGTTCTTTGTCACAGCCGCAAAAGGAAAGTCTTCGTCTTCCTGGGAAAAAAGAACAGTTTTGGGGTTACAATTCAGTAGAAAACTCTCAAAGGAAGAAAATGACTTCAACTGTCAATAATTTTGATGGTAAAAAAATTCAAATTTAAACCTTAAACATCAGATCTCCCAGATTTTTAGGTTTGCCACTCGAGTGAGTTCTTTCATAACACTTTAATATTTAATAAAACACACTGGCATCATTGTTTTGTAGATTAAAAATATAATGTGTCTCACATCGGAAGTCTGTAGAAATTTGTAATTAATTAATTTTCCAGAAGTATAAAGTTACTGAAACAAGCAACATGTTGTGACAGATGTGGCCTCTTATACACATTTTGTCAAATCTTAATCCACCAGCAAGTTACAGTATAATAAGGATCAGAAAGATCTAGTGTGTTTGCTTGTCGTTGGTTTCTGTACCTCCCCATGTTTTACTAAAAGACCCTTGAATCCTCCCCCAGTGAGCCTCCCACTGCTTTGCTCTTGGGAGGAAAGAGAGCCTTGAATAATTGATTTTAATAATAATAAATAACCCAACTTCTACATTATAGAGCTGCATCATTATAGACATTAACCAAAAAGTATAGAGCTATATGAACATCTTCTTCTGGAGTATAAATTATATGGATATGGGCACTAAAGAAATGTGTATGTGTAAATGCATTTATAATTTATTGAACATTCGTTTTCATCACAGCCTTTTATTAATTTTGCAATTAGATTTTGCTGCTTCATTACTACAATTATAATTTTTAGTTGAGTGAAATCATACGATGTGTGTACATTTCCACTGAAATAAATGTTGTTACTCTTAAAATAACCGTTAATAACTCTTAAATTGCGGGGTTACTGCTCTCTGTATTAATCTTTTTAATAACCTCAGGGTGAACTCACGCTTTCTTTCGCATTACGTCTGACGTCAGTCGTTTTAATTGGCAAATAAATGCAGGGAGAAGGCCTGCGCCACTGTGTCTGCACGCTGAGGAGACAACTCCAACAAATATATGATAATAGATCAATAATTAAGATACTCAAAAGACAACAGACCTTATGATACAGTAGTATTAGTAATACATAGTATCTACACTGCAAGAGAGCAGGACCCATTAATGGCACCAACACTGTAGGTGTGATGTTGCCTTTACTGACTCAAAATATTATAGGGCTTTTGAATGTCTCCTGATAAAACAGGGCAAGTATTTATTTATTTATTCCTACAACAAATTTGCTTAAAGTGCCATTTTACTTTCCGATAATTAATTTGCTCCTTAAAATTGTGTCACATAAGCTTTGATCATAAAACATCACTTGAAAAATTGGGACAAAAACACGGTTAAGTGATGCAATTGCTCTAAAACACTGTTGCTGGATGTGTCAGATATAAGGCCACTGTCTGCACAAGAGGCTGCATTCATAAGCATGTCTGTAGATTATAGGAGCAGGTCACGAGGTCAAGACCATCGAATCCATAAGACTCTTACTTTTCATCGGGCGAGATGGATGCAGCATCCAGGGACACCGAAACATCCACATGGCCTCACGGGGAGCTTCATCCAGGCTCCAGGTGTTTCTGTGCGGCGTCTGTTTGACAAACAGGTGATCAGATCGATAAATCAACCAAAGTGGAGGAAGCTGTCTGACCGCGGCGGGCTGTGGACGATCTGAGTGTTTGTATCCGTGATCGCGAGGTTTCCAGGTCCACGGGCTGATTCCCGACAGACGAGCGGGGGTGAAGGATGCTGTTACACAAGCAGCCTTTTATCCGCCGTGTGTTTCCCGTCAGCCCGCGGTCCTGAAGCTGCGGTGTCCCCTGACTGAGCCTCCACTGGTCCCCTCTCGCCTCTTCTCTGTCTTTTTTTTTCTTTTCTAAATGCTTCCTCCTCCCGGCGGCACTGACGTCACAACGGCAAGTCGCTGAACAACCAATCGCAGATGACCCACCCGCGTTGGGGTCTGTCGTTTTCAAACGCATCATTATGATTTACATTAAACGATTAATTAATCTCCATTCATTATTGTTTGTTACGTGATGCTGCATCACCATCTCATTTGTTTATGCCATTTTCTTGAATCAGGTGTGAACGTGCCAATATCATCAATAAAAGGTTTGATTTAAACTATTGATAAATTAATATGTGAAGGCAGTGAGGTATACATGACACCTGAAACCTGAATCCACATGCTCCACTTACGTGTAAATAAGACATACACAGGTGGTGATGAGATGTTTAGATTATCTATTATTCTCATCGCATCAGTTTGCTATTTCCAATTGATGCCCACAGTGTTAAAATCAAGAGATTGTAGCTAAACATTCACAATTAGATGGAAGGTTCAATTATATTATAATGATCGTCTAAACATGTAAAACAAAATAATCACAATCTTCCCAAAATCAATAGGACGCCTCCAGCCAGTTCTCTTGTAAATATTAATTTTGATTTAAACAGATTTAAAATTCAGTGTCTCATTAGTGCTCGTTGCCTTAATTCTGGTCAGATAAAATTGCATTGATGCTTCTTTACTGTTTCCAAGGCCTAATGGTTTATTTTACTGTTGCTGAGATTGCAGATGAGGTGATTTTCTGTGAGAATAGGACACATTTTGAAACTGTAGAGGTCTTCTTGCACCGTAATAGGTCCTGACGCCAGCCCCCCTTCTCTGAGAATCTGGATCATCTCTGTTCAAAAGATTCTGATGTCATCCTCCATGCTGCTTCGTCTGCCACCTTCCCACCTATCATAGCTAGTCTGATCCGAAAGTGTGATTCTTAATTCCCCCAATAATACTATGATCTCATCCCCAAGTATTCAAGAATGCCATATACAATTCTCCTTCAGTGCACTTTTGGCATCACTGTTAAACCAGGATTAACAGATATTTTGGCCACTTGGGGGCAACGGAAGCGAGTAGTGAACCCAATCAACTTTTACATTCATACACTGAACTTGTTGGCAAACTTTCAGAAAGTAACATTATCTTCATTTTGATTCATCAGAACACTCATCTTGAATATAGGATAGGGTTTACTAATCTAATGTAATTTAAGTAACTGTATCAAATCCATTTGAGCTTGAGAAACAGTTGAATCCAGTGAGATGAAGCAAATAACACAAAATTAGCACATTTTTAGTATCATAAATTTAAACCATTGATGTTTGTGCTCAGTCCTTATTTTCAGTTTCTAATATATAAACAATATGTCATTGACTCATGTGAAAGTGCAGTGAAAGAAATTTAGCTGGTGACTCAAAAACCCAAACCGCTGTGGAGTACTGAGGTTACAGCGCCCTCTACTGCTCAGATATGAGTCTCTCTGCAGGGAAGAGACGCCTGTGTTGTCCTGGAGATTTGTCCTTCGATTCTTTGCAACAGGACATAAATATATGCTGAGTTCTTATTACTGAGGCTCATGTAAAAGCAGTTTAGAAAGACAGTGTATATAAAAAAGGTTGTAAGTTTCAGAGTACTACAGTACTTTCCTGCGTGTCCCCATTATATTTCCACAACTCTAGTTCAACCCATGTCGTGTCACCACGAATCTGATAGCAGCTCTCAAGCCGTCTGCAGCAGATGTTACAATATCCCACCTGTCATTTTTGTATTGATTATAAACCAGGTAGCAAAAAGAAAATTCCCCACGTGTGTGTAAATTAGTATTTGAGATAACATGTCGTTTTACAGATTACACTTCAATAAGTATTGAAACACAGACGAGATGAAACTTTTGAACAGATGAAACAATTTAATATAAAACGACTTTGACATGATTAGAATGAACCTCATTTTGTAATAATTCAAATAATCCACTTCTTACTGGCTTTCTATTTTGTGAATACACTCTTTACATCTTTGACTGTACGAAATGGAAACTCTCTTTAGTCAAAGTGCTTTGTATAAACATCAATCGGTGTCCTTGTTTATATAAAAACTTTATATACAAATAAAAAACCTATAAAATACAAAAAATAAAAATGGATAACACAAAAATATCTTTTAAACCACACAGGAAATCTACATGAAATATTCTGTAATAAACAAGGATTCATTTATATTCAGACAGGATTCTTCCGCACGTCAATTAATGCATTGTTTGAAATCAGTTGTCCCATGTTGACGCTGGAGTTGCGGGACTCTCTGCGACTTTTAACCACAGGCAGGGATATCGGCGCGCCCCAGGAACCCATCCCTGTTTGAACGACACGATTAACAGGACCGTCCCCGGCTGCTCGCAGCCAGAGCTCCTCCATGGCAGCAGGTTCTTCTGTGGGGAGGGAAGAGCGTCTCCACGTGGATGGGAGAGGCGTGTTCACCAGCTCGCGCATTTCCTCTCTGGTCCTCGGAGGTTTCTCAGGCTGCGCCGATCCTCTGCCTCTACTTCCATGGTTGTCCTCGGAGCAGCGGGTCAGCGTCTCCATGCTGCCGACACCTGCTGGCTTCCCGTCAGACGAGCCCGGCGAGACTGAAACTACATCACATTAATAACATTAGAGCAGCTGGGCAACATAATTACAACAGCTATTGATACCCAACAGACACAAGTGCTCCTGTTTGAATGTCAGAACAGGTTGAAGAAAAATAGAAACATGATGTTAGACACATTAATTAGGAGTAAATAAAGGAATAAAGGAGGCTCTATCAGCAAATGTTCACCATTTGGGAGAATTATACCGAGTAGGGATTGTTACATGAGAGTTACATATCATTTTACCTAAATTCTTTTTTGCATGTGACAAGACAACAACGCCGGCTCAATCTGATGATCTTTCAACTGATACTTCATTCACAGAAGTTCCTGGGAATCTGAGTCATGATCTCAGAAATATGCAACACACGTGACAAGACTTAACAAAGCAGAGAGTTGCCATAAGATATTTGAATGGATTAAGAATGAGATTATGTCTGACACTCTCTATCTTAAATGATGTGAACACAATGATCCCAATCGCAAAAATGAAAAACAAGATCACTTTGATCTAATAATCTGTTTACCTTTAGCATGCTCCTTTGGCTGGCTGACTGAACCACAGACTTTACTAAGCTTGTTGGTTAGTTCCAGATGTGCTGTCTTGTAGTGGTTAAGCTCCATGCTGAGGTTATGAATCCATCCCTCATACTGCCGCTGCCTTCCTGCCAGGCCCTCGTCTATTTGCTCTGTAGGGACCAGAGGTCAAACACATGAGGGTTTCAAAGTACCAAGTGAATACTGTTAAAATGTTTAAGACATGCTGACAATAACTTCCCTTTGTAAAGGCCTGTTAGAATTACTTACATTTTTAATCTCCCTGTAAACTTTAAATATATCCACAACAATACATACACACATGCGTGCTTTTAATCAAGTGATATTGATCTGACTGTAATAAACGATCCATGCGACACACACCTCGACACTGCTGCAGTAAGAGCTGGACACTCCTTTCATGTTCCTTCTGCTGCTGAGTGAGCCTGCGATCCGTGTCGAGCTGTGTGCGATCCAGAGCGCTTTCCAGCCACTGCACCAGCCTCTGCTGCTCGTCCAGTTGCATTTCAAACTCAGCGAGGGCAAGTTGAAGCTTACGCTCTTCCTCACGCAGAGACACCACCTACAGAAGACGTTCACATTAACATACATACCGATGAGTTCAGACAAGACCACTCTCTTCTTATGAAAAGGTGAACAAGCTAATAATAATGTTGTCATGTTTTTATGTAACTAACAAGCAAATGATCACACTTTAGCTGTACCTCTGGTTGAGGATAACACAAACCTTGTCAAAGTACTTGCACAGCAGCGCTCTGGTCTCGGAGGCTGACAGGTAACTAAGTTTAGCCATGAGGTTCATCTCCCATTGAGACAGCATGCTAGCCGAAGCCCTGAGCTGCCTCTGTCTCTGAGTGATGGCCTCGTTCTTGTACTCAATAGCTGCATCCAGTGCTTCAATGGCCTCATCCAACTGGAAAAGGGTTCGCTCCTCCTGGTAACATCAGAAAGAACAGATGAGGGTTCACGAGGATGTGAATATGATTATTTAAACGCTAACAGTCAAAGATCAGACTGCTGCTGCCTTGTGAGTTCTCAATACATTCTGCTTCTCTACCAAGCTATTAAAACGTCTGCTTGAACCCCAGAATAGAGTCTGACCTCAGGGGAGAGTAGGTTTCCCTGCCGCAGCTTATCATCCAGCTCTACTCTTTGTTTAAGAAGGGAATCCTTCTCTTGACGCAGGTTTGAGATCTCTTGGCGGATCTGTTCGGAGTCCTGGGCACTGCTGCTGCGAAGAAGGCCGTTCCTCTCACTGAGCTCTCGCTCAAGTGACTCAATACGGCCTGTAAGTGTCACCAGATCTTTACTCAGGGCCTGGAGGGAAGACGATCCAATGAAAAGGTGTCAGAATGTGCCCGTGTACTGTGCTGCTGAAATGATTTGGGTGCTGATGTTGGCTAATACCTGGCTGGAGCGGAGTCTCTTAGTCTCCAGTCCACTGCGTTCCTGCAGCAGGGCCTCTTTCTTTGCCAGGATTTCCTCTCGTTTGGTGAGCTCTCCTTCCAGACCCTCCAGCCCTCTCCTCTGGTCCAGTACACGCTCCATTTCCTCATCCAGCCAACGTTTCTGATCCTCAATCTTCTGCTCACAAGGAGACAAGACAAAAAAATTCAGTGTAATCCACTACCAAAAGCACATTGTCTTACTGTCTAGTATTGGGCAGCATTAAGCTGAAGTAAAGCAGTCTTAACACTGCTTGTATTTGTAAGTAGTATCTGGTTTGAGACTGAATATTTGGTTAACCTGTTGCTCTTCCAAAGAGATGAGAGAGCCGTTACTGCCGCTGCGTCTCTGCTTCTGAAAGGCAGCGATCTCCTCCGTCTTGATCTTCAGGATCTTTTGCTGCTGCTCATTCTTTATCTCGAGTTCCTACAGAAGAGAATTAGCAGAGAAAAATGAATTGCAGTATAAGTGCAGAAAGAAAACAAGTCTGTTAAAAGGAAACACAACAATTCATATAAATATAATCTTGATTGTACCTTGACTCGGTGAGTTCTTCGCTGCATCTCGGTCTCCAGTCGTCGTTTCTGCTGACTCTCCTGGCGCAGGCGTCTTTGCAGCTGCTCCTGCTGCTGCCTCATGGACTTAACACTGCGCTCCAGCTCTAGCACGCGACGTTCACTCTGTGCAGGCAGATTAGCCAGACGAGCAGTATCCCTCTGACGTTGACTCAGAACCTAATGCACAACCATAAACACCTTCTCATTCAGTAGTTCAAAGGTCAGAATGGCTGATGTATTAGAACATAAAATATAAAATTGGGTCTTTTGTTAATTATATTTCAGGGAGGTTGTCAAGAACGCTGCTTTTAAATAAATTATGTGGACAAAGACATTCATACAAATCAGCATCTTCCATCTTCCATACATGTGCTTATATGTTTGTAGAAACAGGTGTGAGGGTCAAACCTGAACTTTGCTCTGAGCAGCAGCTATCTTCCTGCGACATTCCTGTGCTCTGGTCTTGTCCATCCCTTTGTCCTGCTTCTCCAGATCCTGCAGCTGTCGTTGGGCCTCCTGCAGCTCCTGTCGCGCCTGCACAGCTTCACTTTCCAGAGCCGTGATCTTATGGCTGTACTGCCGGTTCATGGACTGAGCATCCTTACCTAGAAAATCATGACAAGTTTTTAAATTATTTCTAGAACATAAATGTAGGTTGACAATACAGATCCATTAAGTGGGAAATATGAATGAGGGATGCATACCTGTTTTGACCAGTTCTTTAATGAGTTCCTCTTTCATGCGAATGGTGACAGACAGCTCTCTAATCTTCTGCTGGGCCTGAAGGAGACCCCACTCTGAAACACCTTCAAGACCTTTCAGAGTGTCACGTACAGATATCTCCCCAGTACTGCAGTTGGCTGAAAAAGGATTGGAGAGAATAATAGAAGGGGTCAGAAAGGTGCCGTAATGAGGAATGTAATCATTAGATCAGGGGAGTTTTTAGATAAGAAATGCAATTTGTGGACACAGGCCCTTAAAAATGAAGAATGTAAAGACATTAGAGATTGTTCTTGGTCGCTATTATCTCAGTGTTGATTCAGAGTCATGATCCAATATCCGTCCATCTCCTTTTTTCCCCAATGAATGTGTCTCCAAACATATTAATAATGACATTTACATAAACAATAAAAAAACAAGTTAATCGTTTTATGTTGACTTTCCTTTCAAGTCAATGCCCAATCAAATCTACTATAATTACATCGAGGCAGCAGACTAGACTCACATGCTTTCCTGGCCAAACCGGCGTGCTGGTCCGTCTCAGGAAGCTGAGATATGAGCGCCTTTCCACCAGCTGCAGGTCCTCCTGAGAGCGTCTCCCTCTTGGTCCAGGTCAGGTTCACTTGCCTGATAGAAGCAAAGGCAAAATATTATATTCAGTAAAACTGTTACAAATGATCATTCTGACATGTGTGTGGTATTTATTTCATCATCACTGGATTTATAGTGTGAGCTCCAAGCTGTGATTCTACACACATACTTGCGTCTGTCCCGGTTGACTTTAGAGTAACTACACTCTTCCATGTCCTGCGCTGCTGCTCCTCCTGGGATCTCCTGCTCTTCATCAGGGCTGACACTCTGATGACCACAAGGCCCACTGCCAAGATAGCCCACCGGACTGACCTGGAACCACAAACAAGCAGGAATTGATATTTAATGATATTTTCCTTTCAAGGACAGACCAGAATGATTGCTTTAGGCCAGACAACATCCCAGCAGGAGAAACTTGCTCTCTTGGTTGGTTACCTGTCTGTGTGGAATCCCATTCTGGCTGTGCTGCATGGAGCCCATTGGGGCGGTGTGAGGCCTGGACCTCAAGTTAAGGCCCATGCCCAGCAGGCCTGGAGTAGACAGCAGACACTGCAACTCTACAATCAGGTCCTGTTGCTCCTGCAGCTTATCACCCTGAAGGACGAAAAAAACATATACATTTATATAACTCAGTGAAAGTAATGATGATGATGAGAGACCAACCTGTAGAACAATGTACTGTGTGTCTGGTCTATGAAAGGGGCACATGGTCGAGGTGAGAAGGATGTAGGATTGTAATGAACTCTAACAGAAACTCTTACTTACTTAAACTTACTTTGTAAAGAATGAAAAAATATCTGAATACAGACAACATGAGAAATCAGTTAAATGATACTCAACACTTGGGTGAGGACTATCACTCTGCTGCCAAGTTGGACCATATTACTGCAGGTCTCTTGTGATTACGTTACATTACAGTCATTTGGCACAGACTGTAGTACAAAGCAACTCGCAATGGTACGTTTGGTCAAAAATAGTGAACCAAAGCTAACTGGAAAAACAAGAATAACATTCCCCTCAATCCCACCTGCTGCTTGTATTGCTCCATCGCGTCCTCCAGAGCCATTAAGAAATCTGTGTTCTCTCCCTCCAACCGCAGGACCTGGGCTTGCAGGTGGACAATACTATCCTCTTTTTCACCGTCTTTCTCACTTTCACGCTCATAACTCCACCTCTCCTCTAAAGCATCTTGATCCTGGGTTAAAAAAACACCAACACATTAACAGAAATATCAGTAATGGATTCTTTTCAATTCAGGAAATCTGGATTGGTTTTAAATACTTATTTGTGAGAGTGAGCGACATACCTGTTGGCTTACAGAGGGCCTTCCCCTCCTTAATGCCAGACAGTCTTCAGTAGAGCTGTTCTCAATCCCGCTGTCTGGTCCAGAAGCAGTAGTGAGTCCACTCCGCTCCTCCTCCACTGAGCACAGCCACTCCTTCACTCTGAGACTCTGCTCTGCAGTCAGTGCCCCTTCACTCTGCAGCTCCCGCAACAATCTGTCACATTTAGTATGTTACATGACAAAAACAAATATTTCACAATAAGAACAATGATCGGGTGATCCATAATCTATGTATCATAATCATAATCCCTATTTATTTATGCCTCGAAAAAACAGAGTCATTTGTTATTGTCCATGGATTTTTCCAGCGACTTAAATAAATAAACCAGTATATTAAAAAAAACATGTCCCAATGAGTTATTTTCGTTCACTGGGTGTTCGGAAAGTTATTTATTGTGGCGGTTAGTGCAATATATATTGATGACAAAACTACCAAATAAGGAATCCTTGAACCACAAGTCATGAAATTTAAATTAGATAATAAATGTTCTTTAACCTGTAAGCAGTGTCCGTGCACGTCCTGTAGTGGGCACTCTGGGCTTGTATTCTGCTGATTTCTCCCTCACCAAGTCGAGGTCTCCTGCTTGGATCCGCGTGAGAAATAATGCGGGTCTCTGAGCGCTGCCGGTGTTCGAGAGCTCTGCGGAGGGCCTTGATTTGTTGCTCCAGCCCTTCCACCCGATCTGGCTCACGTTTGCAGTTGACTGTAGCCTGGTTCTGAATATTTCGGGCCCTGGTGGCATAGTTTAGTGTATTTAGGCTTTCATCAAAGTCCGAGGAAGACGGGCTGATGCAGGCAATCATCAGAGTTTTTGAGTTTCCTCCCAAAGAATCTTTCAGGATCCTAAATGAAACAAGAATTATACAAATTAAACCAGTGTATACTGTATAATTTCAACACTTATACTTTACTATTATTGTACAATTGATTGTCTTGTGAGCTTATTAAAAAAAACACCTTGTGATTTTGGAATCTCTGTATGGTATGTGAGAGCCTTTTCTTTTGGGGTCCCCAAGTGCCCCGATAACGTTACCCAGGGCCAAGAGACCGCTGTTAATCTGGATGCTCTCCTTCAGTCTTTCTCCAGTGTTCCCTGTCCTTAAGATGCGCTCTGAGCCTGCCAAGTCAACAAAGTGGAACTTGGAAGACAACATTTGTGGTCCAGAGTTTGTAGTAGTCCCGTAAAGGCGTGAGCTTCCCCGCCGTTGATCCATGTACAAGGTAAAAATGGTGTGAGACCGGCTTGAGTTGGGATTCATCTGGGTTGCACCAGTATGCCTGGCTGTGTTTCCTGATTCTAGTAAACTCAGCACCTCATCAAGACCCTCCACTTCACACTCCTTCACACCGCACAAAACTATAAAGTCACACACACAAAATGTAACATATTAATTAATATACACACAAACCATATGAGAGAGAATCATACTTCATTATACTACTGAAAACATACATAATTGCAGAATGAAGAGATAGAAATTCATACCAATGTTGCCTTTATCTTCCCGAATGTGGATGTCCTTGCTTGCAGTTTCCACCTCCAATAAGTCCTTGAATTCCTCTTTGTAAACCTCCAAATAAGAAACTCGGACTGAGAAGTCTGTGAGGTCATTTTCATCAAGAAGCCTGAAGACATCTGCAACAGCCCGGGGGATGATTCCCTGCTCCTCATCTCTAAACGAAGCTACAAAAACATATCCAACAACAATCATTTCATGCAACTGGTTTTGTGCAGTAAAACTTAATTAGATCAAGCTGCATAAAAAAAGTTTGTATGATGTGTGCAGTACTTTTTTTCTGGTCCTATGCAAAACAGCCTGTGAAAAGCTTTGTAGTGCACTGAAGCTCTTCTCAGTTTGTTTATACTGCGTCTGCCCACATTGTTAGAACTAAAAGTATGTGGAGAAAAATAAACCAGAGTCCCTGCCATGGGGTTGAGAATGTCCACACCACTTACGGAAAGAAGATTGTTTTTGAGGAACATTATGATGTCCCAGTGGAATTGACCTTTGTGTTTAAAAAATGTCATCACATATTTGACATAATAGACATTTTCTGAGAAGTTGTCACAAAGTGCATGAATAGTTGAGTTACTGGCCAAAACATGATTTTCTGAGGTCAGGGTGACTTTGAGCTTGTCAACAAAATAGTCATCAGTCAATCCTTGAGTATAAGTGGATGTTTGTGCCAAAATAAAGGAATGTCCCTTCCTGAAAGTCGTTCCTGAAAATATTGTGGTCTCGAAATGGGTAGTTGGTGAATGTGAAAGCATAAGGCCCCGCCCGCCCCGACAGTCACTGGCGCTGAAGAATAAAAATATAGGCATAGATGGAAGGATATGCAAAGGTTTCCTATCCCGCTTTAGTGCAATTTCATGCTACTGTGTATTTTGACAAAGAACTCAAGGTCCACTCAGCATTTTCTGAAGCTCTCCTCTGCACATCCGTCCTCCTCCTAAGACGATGTTTTCCCACTTATCTTGTTTTGGCTGAAAGCTTTGGGTAGAACTAGCAAGTGGACCAAGAACGGAGCACTTTTGTCATGTTCTAAAGCTATAAAAACATTCCTCTAACAGCTGAGAAATCATGACACAGAGGAGGCAGTGGGGCTTGGTGAGCATAGCAAAAATACATTTTGCCTTTAGTAAGTGAAGTGGACAATAGAAAGAAGGATAAAGTACATAGCTCACAAATATTAGCTTCTCCAACGGTGTACGTCTTGCCCGAACCCGTCTGACCATAGGCAAAGACTGTAGAATTGAATCCTTGGAAGAAAGCATCTATGAGTGGCAGGACCGACGCAGAATAAACCTCTTCCTGGCAGCAAGCTTCTTCAAAAAGGAAATCACAAAGGAAGTGTCTGTCATGACCCAGAGTAACCCGATGAAGGTCGGAGTCCACAGTGATACAGCTCTCATGGCAATGTAGAATCTCTTTAGGCAGCAGGGGACGCACTCGAACTGCGACTTGCACTGCAGAATAATCCCCCCTGCCTTGACCACCGGGAACTTTGGGAGACATCACTGCAACACCGTTGGAGCTCTTCCCTGTTCTTCTGCTATGTATGGATCATCTTGGGGCAACTAGAGGGCTGAAAGATGTAATAAAAACATTTTTATTTTTACTGGTAAGCAACATACTTTGTCACAAGATCTTTTACAAGCAAATATTTATCATGCAATATCAATATACATTAACTTGTGATATAATAACGAGTGGTAGACTTAGCATTTCTTCGATATTGCATTATATTTTAGATTATGCTATCTGGAGATAAAAGCTATTTATTATTATTATTACTCGTATTTTTGTACATAGTTCAGTTTTTGAAAACCTGTGTAAATGTGTGTATTTCAGACATTTCATACACAAACTGACAGAGAAAGAATAAATCGACGGGGGGAAACATTCGACAACAGCAGAAAATGTTCCCTCTTTTCCTCAAGATGTGAAACTTCCCATCTTGTCTAATCTAAACGTGTCCAGGGCGTGGAGGGGCCGCAGGGACTCGAACAGTCCTGCAGGATCTTTTCATCAAATATGACGTTAACGTCACACTGATTTAGACAGGTAATGTTAATGTAAATATAGTTCTATTATTGTTTACTGTTCACTTTACTGTCGTACTGTCTGTGACGTTAACAAAGTTAGCTAACACAGATAAACGTTGTAGCGCAAGTTACCAAATGTAATTGACCAAAGCTGGTTAAATAGTTCGTGAAAAGATTGAGTAATGTATCGCTGTTGATAACCTTTTCAAAACATGGTCAGTTTGCACGCTAGTAACCGCTACATCGACCAAGTTAGGTTGCACCGTTACAACAAACGTATTAAACAAAGTAACGCTCGCTAACTTAAAACGGGACGTCACCAGACTGTTATCCGAGGGTCAGAAAACCTGCATGTCGCCTTTATCTCCTTTACTGTCAAATAACTTGTGTTAGTTCACGTTCTGGTTGTTCTGCCTGTGTGCCACATAACTTTAGCTATGCTAAGCTTAGCTAGTTAGCCGGCGGCGGCATTCCGAACAACAAAATCAAAACATGAGGATGAGGCTGTAACATCGTTACAGATAAGTTTTACTACATGATCCCGCACGGAGTGGGAAACGTTGATCAGCATGCACTGAGTAGGTGAGTTCTTTTTACTGCATTTAACATAACTTACTTTGATGTAGCAGAGATTACATACACCATGGGTTGAGGAGGATAACACTTTTTTTTTGGAAAATGGAAGTTAAGGGGGCAGTGATGGGAGGAGCAAGGGAGTTTGGGCTGAAGTTTGGGATTTGTTTGCAAAGCATCAATGCTGAGAAGATTCGGTGCAGAGAGGCAACACCACTGACTTTCAACAGTCCAACGAACGGTCGTGAGCTCAAATCTTGATGGGCTTTAACTTGTAATCATGCTATGGATTGTGATCACATCAGGTGTACTCAGCGTTAAAGGTTTTTTTTAATTATGATCTGCATGATCAACAATAATAAATAACTTTGTCATCTTGTGGTCAGCCTTATATTATTTTATTTTTTCAATAAATCACCATTTCCTCAATCAGACTGCATGTATTCCTTTATGTCGCACACATGTGCGCACGGTTATTGTGTTTGAATTTAAATAATGCAAATTATTTCGGCAACAGTCAAATATTAGAGAAAACTAAGCTGAATGTTCACAATTTGTTGACTCACTAACTTTTTTTCTCAACATAGACAAAGACATTAAAACTACTAATCTATTAAATACTCTAGCAGGCAGTTTCCAGAAAAAATGCTGTAGAAAAATATTCAGTTTCATATTCTGGGGAGGTTGAAGCTTTTTATCTTTACACCGAGTTAATGCCTCCCACACCGACTCAGTAACTCGTAGTGGATCTAATTCTTCAACAGCTGCTGCAGAAACCATGTTTCAATACTTTGATCACAGCTGATGGCTCCATTGTTCAGTCTGAGTGAGCAGCATGCCACCTCCTTGGACAGTAGGGGGCAGTCTAACGCCAAGTTTTAAAAATCCAAATGACTATTATAAAGTTCTCTTTTGCCATGATAAATTCAAGACACAGGCTATATAATAAACTTACTTGTTGATCATTGACTTGTCAATAACATGCATGTTCTGACAGAGGAGACATAAAAGGGATCATTGTGTTGTTCCAGATTGAAGGGCTCTGAGCCAAACTGCCCCCCGAGTAGTATTGTCTGCACTCTCTGGAGCTCAGCAGACCCAGTCACACTCTCTTTTGTTCCATTAAACTACAGATGATACAGAGGTATTTCCTTTCAAAAGTAAGTACCAGTGAAAACCTGACTTGCTGTCAGAAACTTGCACTGTTTCTTATCACTATACTGCATAACGAGATTCAGATCAGGATATTGATTTCAGTCACACCCACTGACAGAACTCATTAAGAACACTTTTTATCTCTATGGTATGACTCAGCCACGATGGACAGAACCATAGAGAAGTGGTGGTGGAAATGGAGCAGCGTGGATAGAAGGATGAGAATGCAATATGATATCGTAGAGGTGTGGAGGAGAGTGGGCACAGACGGGGGGGGACAGAACAGTCAAAACAACTGACAAGAGACCGGTTGCTCTCACAGGCAGACTTGCATCATTGTGTGTTGTGTGCCAGGCCCATACATTTAGTGCAGGGTGTAAAATACAGGAGGCACAAGGAAGGGTTTGGTTTTACTTGGAAGAAAAGGAGCCTGGGTGAACAAGGAGAGCCTCTCATCCAGCCCCTTTATCCTTATTCTTTAAGACAGAGGAGGCAGTGAAGAACAGTGAGATATCTATTCTGCTTTGGTAATAAAAGACAGCCGTTCTTAATTCAATCTGCATCCCTCAGCTAGTAACTCAACTGCTAGACTGTTGGTCGTCTTCTATTCAGGTTCCTCTTTTCAGCCATCACTCTCTGTCTGCCTCCCTATCTCTGTTCATCTTTTTTCTTCACTCAGCATGCAATTGCATTCAGGGATCCCATGGTTTAAACTTGCTCGCCCCCGCAGTGGTGTCATCGGTCAGCTTCAGCCGCAGTATGGAGTCTCATCTGTAACTCAAGACATCCTGTCTGTCTACAAGTGAAGCTACCCCTGTAGTACTCACTGTCCACAGATATACTCGTGTTTGGCAGTTTTGAGGACTTTCCTCTTCAGAATGTTGCCCAACACAAAGGAGTAGATTGAAGCAGATGCAACTCAACATACACCAAATATACACCTCCTCTTGATTGAAAAGTCAAGCAACTCCAAATGATCACGCATTCATTGGATGAACGTGAAATGTCCCCTTTCCAGTGGTCAGTTGTATTTGTGAATTTATAAGTTAAAGTTATTCATGCACTTTAAGAACATAGTGGCTCTTTGAGCAGCCTGTCTTTGGCCGTCTGTCTGCTGAACAGCACTGCTCTGTGCTACGAGGACTGAAGTGTTGCAACAACATCTGCTCACATATATGCCTGCTCACGTATGAGACTGCTTTTAAAGTATAATCCGTCCAGAGGATACACGGAACAAATCTGAACCTTTAAACTTCAACCTCTAAACCTTTCAAATAAGACCAACTTTTGAATTTTTTACATGGTGTTTTAATGGTGTTTAAAGTACAAGAACACATAGTACAAACATGATAGTAATGACGATAACAGAATTCTTACATCATGATAACTGTATACAGAAAATAAATGTCAAATGATGGCATGCCTTAAACATATAGCACTTTCTTTGGAGGAGGATGATCTATATATTTTCTCAGATAGCTTATTTCAGGTCTCCTTCCTTCAATTGCTCACTTACAGTTTGCTATATCATATAATATATTTCTTTAATGTCCCCCTCCACTAAAATCGCATGGATGTTTCAGTTTCACTTTGCAGAATGTGTCAAGTTTGATGGTAGGAGACACTTATCACAGGATATCTGCACCCTCTCTCTGTGCATAATATGAATGTATGTACTTAGTATGTTTAAGTTATGCCATACAAAATGTTGTGAAGTCACCTAAACATACATCTCTATTTGATTTTCTACAGTTTGTTCCTACATCCATCAGGAAAAAGATATATTCTTCAACATTGATTGCATGCAGCTGTGCAAAACACCCGTGTTCCATCATTATTTGAGAATCAATATGCTGCTTGATGATTACTGTAATACACTTTTGACAACCGGTTTGACCTTCTGTAGCAATAGAACAGACAACTTACAAGATAGTCACAGCATCACACATCCATAACATAACAGGACATCAGCTAAATCCTAACCAGCCATTTGTTTGACTCCTGTGCTCTTTGGTGCCAACTGTGTTTCCACTTTCATACTTCTTTTTTTAAAACTCATACTGCGAGACAAACATGGTGACTTTGGTGATGTACCTCCCCAGCTGGACTCGTTTCTCCAGCTCACTCATCTCCACTTCAGCCTCCAGATTTGCAGGTCCCTGCACCGGGCTCACCAGCATCAGCTGACCTGTCAGACGGTCTGAACGCTGGACTGTGAAGTGGCGCCGAGCTTGCTTCCCCCCCAGCAGGGAGAAGCGAAGCGTGTCCCCGATTGGACGCAAGGCTGATACTCGGAACATGACACGAGGAGCTGACAGGTTGGATACGACGGCTAGGTAATGGTAGGAGAAGGAGCTTGGTGTCTGAGAACATAGCTTGTTGTCCACAGGACAGGGATTACGTTCACAGCGCCTTAGAAAAAGAATAACAAGGGAAAGCTGAGTTAGGAGGATTCAGATAGTGATAGTTAGTTTCAAAATGTTCATCTCATATCTTTGTTCAATTGCAAAAAAAGACATGTTGAAGATTATTCTTACATAGGTGATGTTTTGACATAAGAAGCATTGGGGATTTTTGGGCAGTCCACACGGACACACTGGAAACCACCGTATGTGTTAATGCACATCTGGTCCTTTGTGCAGTTGTTTTGTCTGGTGGCACACTCATCAATGTCTGTGAGAGAGATGACACAATGTTTGACATTGACTCAAACAGAAAAGTTAGTTAGGACAACATTCAAACTGTATTTTAATTAATTTGTATGTCATTTTTGAACTGGAATTGTTGGTACCAACTTTTGAATTGATCTGTGTTAACTCCACTGAAAACCTTCTGAAATGTTTGAGCTCCAAAAAGTCATTTCATAGAGTGTCATGATGGTATATTTAAAGGGAACACTTGACCAGAAGTTACCAAACAGACTTCTCTATGTGAATTTTTGTTGTGGAAAACCAAAACAATGGAAAAGAATAAAAAACAGGAAGTGCACCTTTACAGCTGCGGCCATCGCGGGTCACATTATATCCAACAGGACAGGAACAGCGGTATCCTCCAGCGGTGTTAACACAAGCATGTAAACATAGTTTACCACCCTGCCCATTATGGAACAGCTCACATTCATCTATATCTGAAAGGCACAGCACAACTCACACTTAACAAGGTCCCTATGAGGAACCATTAATGTGCATTTCAAGTTCCAGTTACAAGGAATGTATTAGTCCTACCGGTGCAAGTGTTGCTGTCTCTGCCAGAGATGGTGTATCCTGCCTCACAGGTGCAGTGGGTGGTCCCCTGAACTATGGTGCAGCGTGATGGACGGACAAAGGGACCTGCAGTGTCAGCTGGTAGTGGAGCAGCAGTAGCAGAGGAGTTTGTCATGGTGACAAAGACTGAATGAGGGAGTTTGAAAAAAGTGAGGGGCAAGCAGTGGTGTCACTGGCCTGCTATAATATCTTCAGGTCTGTGGTCCTGTATCTATCTTGGATGTCACCAATTGTCATTCATACAAACATTAATATGTAGTAGAAAATCAAGAGCCATATTAAATAAACAAGTCTGTCTCTACGATGGACCACCCAAGGGGCTGAGTCTAGTCATGGTTGTAACACGATGAATTATGGGTTGCCAGAGAGACTTGGTGAAGCCCATTCAGGCAGTGTTCAGGCTGTCTACTGAACTCCTCTTTTAGTAGCAAACAACTGAATAAATATACTGGGATCCACAGATTCAGAATCTATTTCTGTATGTGACAACCACATCTGGGAGCAGAGAGCCACTGATCCATCACTGTCTTGGCCTTCAGGCTGGATTCAACAAATAGTGTTATGTAGTATTGGTTTGTGTTGGCAGACCAAAGTGTTGGCCAGTGAAATCTCCCACAGCAGACTGGAGGGATTTGAACACTTGTGGGTCTTAAATGAAAAGGTACAGTAACATTTTCTGCAATCCAAAGTGTCTTATCTTTTACTTTTTAAAATCGACATCATGTGTGTGTGGTCTGACTACGGTGTGTGTACCCACATGTTGGCACAGGGCTTTGGCAGGTTGCTCCGGACCAGCCTTTGACACAGATGCAAGAAAACTGGTTCACTTCATCCAAACACGTCCCGCCATTCAAACACGGGGAGGACGCACACTCATTGATGTCTGAGGATAAAGACACAAAGAAGACTTATACCAAGAATCTCCATTTAAACAAGGATATATTCAAACCAATATCGTTGATGCTTGAACTTCATAGAATAGAACATCATCGCACGTGTGAGTTAAGGTGGTGAATAATGAAACAAATACATTGAGGAGATGATTTCATGTTAGGTGCAGCCAATGTTTAGGGAATGCGTGGGTGCAGGAAGGTTAGAGACTTGTTGTAAGAGGATAAGGAGGAAAGAACAGTGACTGTATCCGTCCATGCAGTTGAGAACCAGAGCTGGTCACCCACCTCGGCAGGTTGACTGCTGGCCACCCCAGGTCAGGCCCTCTTGACAAACCCTGCTCTCTGATCCGACCAGTTCATATCCAGGGTCACACAGAAAGTGAACCTCATGGCCAACGTTGTTTGATCTGCCAAGTTTCCTCCCATTCATGGGCGCATCCAGTTTTGGGCAGGTACCTGTGGTAATTGTAATGAGCAATTTAAAACACTTAATTTTACCATTTAATACATTTAACATTATAAAAATAAATCAGTTTTTCTCACTGTTGATGGTTCTTGTAGAATGTTTCCCTGTGCTGCTCTGCAGTAGGTTTATTTTCTTCTTCAGGTTGCGTAGACTCTGCAAGTAGGAGGCTTCATGGGCTGAGAGAAGCTTCTGAACCTGCTTCAGAGATCCCTGTATTTCCTGTCTACTAGGACACTCCTGGAACAAGAAACAGACGATGACTAAATAACCAATCATCTGATCCCTCAAGTGCCCGATCCAACTGCATCCAATATACCTGCCAGGCGACTTCTGTCACTTTTATGCTTCTGTTATTTTTACTACTGCCTCTTGTACCCTCTCCACAAGTAATTTCTTGCCTTCCATCCTTGTTAGATCACCTCAACAATCTTCTGATGTTTCTGTGGAGCTTCTGCCTCCGTCCCTGCTTCCTCACTCTTACACTTCACGACAAACCTGGTTGTCTTGTTAGGTATCTGAATTTCTCATTCCCCACTGTGGCAGCGTGCTGGCTGCTCTTGCGTTTGTGGTTTTGAGCTCTTCCAAACATGAAACTGGTAAGTGGAGTTTAGAGTTCCAGAAAAGTTGCAGGACAGATAAGCCACTCACCTGGACCAGATACATCAAAAACAGTCTGTCAAATCGAAAAATGTACAGAATGTTCTCAAGGTAAAAAACACACTGAACCCATAGAACCATGAGCCTGTGATACCTTTGGATATATGCCATGAAATACACAAAACATCTCTAGGGAAATGACACAGCTACTTTCTCACAACACTTAATAATGAATATTCTTCCTTTTTTTTTATCTTTCTAAAAATATCCGTGGCAGCCAGCCCATTCGCTCCAATGAATTCCACCTGCATGGGTTTTCTGTGCTCATAATCATGTATATTCTCTTAAAGAAAGCATCCTGAGACGGTTGATGCTAGATGATACCTCTACTAAGGTAAATGTATCGCTTTGATGTGCAGCCAGAAGGTTTGATTAAAAGTTCAGTATGAGATAAAATCACTGTTGCAACTAAAATCCTAAAAACAGTCAGCTCTGCTGCATGTAAACAAATACATGACTGCTGAAGGGGGGCACTTAAAGCCTGGCAGTACAGACCTGTGTTGAAGTAAAGGCTGTAGGATCAGAGTCTGTTTGGCTGGTTTAAGTATGTGAAGGCAGGAATCTCCTCCCATCAAAAGCGTGTACTGTAACTCAGTAATAAACACAGAAAGCAACTCTGAAAGTGCCCGGTTGTCTTTCCTCCAGTGATGTGGATTCGGGTGTGGCTGGCAAGGAGGTTAAAATCACCGTCATTACTCAGAGTTATATAACTTCCATGTGTCATTTCATTAAAGAGGGTAGCATCAGCAAACGTTATTTACTGCAGCTTGCATTATGGGTAATTACTTGTTCTTTATGATGTGGTACAGTGATGGTTTGGGGTCGGTCGGGCAGGTAAATACATTTCCTTTCTCATTATCACCTGCATTACAACCTCCCTTTCTATTAACTTAAATTGCGAGCGCGTCGCCTTAACTTGTTTATCATCCATGTCTTCTCCCTCATTGCTCTCCTTCATCCAACAGCGTCATTCTGCATCGTCTCCCCTGCCCTCTCATGCATGTTTTCACACAACCAATTAGTGTTTTCGTCCAGCAAGAGTTATGTAAGGGGAGTCAATATTTGTTGAAAACACCTTTCTGATTTGGACATAACTGAGGTTTGGAGAGACTTCAGTCAGCAGGGGGAAGGTTGGTGTTTATAGTGTAGTTGTCAAAGGCCTCTTTCTGCGGCATTTCACATGGTTTCATGCTGACTCCTTGATGACGTTAGCACAGTGTGGGAGGCATGCAATGTCGGGTCGCTATGTTACAGTACAGTTCTATTCATTCTTACCAGTCTTAAACATGGCCACATCGACAATCACTTATAGGACACTTTTAACCAAACTGGATTAATCACTCGCATGCAAACATACTGTACTCTCATCTTATTGGACATGAACATGTTGTCCGTCTCTGAGTTACACCAAAAATAAATACACACAGACGTGTATGCAAGGAGGCATTCACAGACAGATGCAGCATTTTGTGAATGTTAAGCAGGACTGCAGTGAAACCCAGCAAAGATATATTGAGTGTATTCATGGACGGGAGCCTCTGGAAGCTTGTTCTTGTAGCTTGCGTGCAAAGTCAGGATGACTCAAGGTTTGCTTTGTCAAACTGTTTAACTGGAATGACAGCAAGAACTTTCACAGTAAGAGTACGCCAGAGAAGAGTGAGGTTCTTTTCTTACCGACTGAGCCATGCATGATAGTTAAAATGAGGCAACTTGTGACTATTTCCGATAGAATAAAGCTGTTTTGTGAGCTTGAGTAAAATTTTAAAGTAACAAACACACTCTACTTCAGCTCTATTTCATTCATTCACTCATTATACAACAACATTGTCCCATACGCTCACTCACCTGCCCAAAAGTAGGATGTAGCGAACAGAAACTCAGCAAAGAAATGACAGTTGCAGCTGACACAAACATGTTTCCACAAATCTCAATCCACTATGCAGTCGTTGATAAAACTGTGTGACGTTAGAGGCAGTGTGAACTTCGAGTGGGCAGCCCACAAAGTCTGCAAGGACTCCAGGTGAGTGAAAGACCACACTTGGCAGTGAAAAACCTGCTGCAGCCAGCCGCTGCGGAATGTTGGGTTTACTCTTCAGGAGCCAATCAGGAAAAGATGTGACCACTTTATTATCCCTTTACTTAATTTGGGGCACACTTCTTCTACGGTCAAAGCAGCTTAGTTTATTACTTGTTTATATAAGAGGTGTGTTCTGGATCGGAAGGGCACATACATGTGATCATTTGGCCACATTGTGTAGTTTGCAAAATCGGAACAAAAGGGTACAAACACCAATTCAAAACACAGAAACAGAAACTATCACAATTTCTTTTTGTTCATTTACAGCAGCAAGCTAATGCTGTTGATTATATTTGGATGATATATATAGCTCTTTCTGTTTTGCTACTTCCAAAAAACAATCTTTACACATTGAAAGACAATCATCCGACCACAAACTCCAACTTTACTTTAAGTCAGAACGGTGCATTGGCCGACTGTGACGGACATACTGTTCCCTGCCAGTAAAGGAGAGAGGCCACGGAGAAGCTGTGCCCTCTACAGGATATATACAATCATGCATTCCACTTCTGTATATGAGGCAGACTGCACAAAACTACAAGCAATTACCATCAGGTTAAAAATAGAACATCTCTGTCATGGCTATTTAATGTAGATACAAATGTTAACTTGTAGAGATTCTAGAGCCACAGTGTGAAATCACCAGTGAAATATAATGCAAAATTGGAGTTAGAATTTCAACTCATTGTCAAGAATAAACTACTTATATGTATATGTAAAATGTACAAAACAAGTGCATGTATATTGATAGTTGATTATTGATGTGCCCTAGTGAGTGACGTGCAGTAGCTGAGCAGAGAGCTGCGTTATGCGAGTGAGCAAAATGACACAGTGTCACAACATTTGTAGTAAATGTTTTAAACTGAAATACATCTCCTGTCATTCCAAGTAGACCGAAGTCACTGTGCCTGCTGCTCCTTAGTTGCTTATTTTGACATCAAGGAAAAATGTCACATAATTCCAAATGTTGCTCAATTCCATTACATTAAATCACAAACATTCCCAATGGATGGATAGAAAACATTAAAATTGCCATTTCTTCTGATGCCTATTGATATATCATAACATAGATGCGAGAACTAGCCAAAAAAAAAGTAGAGAAGTGCCTCTTCAAAACCGAAGAAAACAGAGAAGGAGTCTTATCAGCTGATCTGAATCAACGGGGAGGGTTCAACTGTAATTGGCGGTTGTCATGGTGATGATAATTGCTTAGTTTGTACGATGGCGACAAGGATTCAGCGGAGGGTCACCTCCACCTCTCAAACTGCCTTATTACACGAAGACTGTAAATGCTATCGCCTCAATTTGTACAGTCTGACAGACACGACGAGTCTCTGCTGAACGCAGTGAAAACAAATGTTTAATTTCTGTGCTGAAAATGTTGAAATACACAGAGTTCAATGAATCCCTTTTTAATTTCCTTCTTGATGAACCTGGTCTCATTTAACATTGTGTTAAAGATGACAAATGTATCGACACTCTGGCAGAAAATCATTTGTGAAGAGGGAAATTTGTGTCCATATTCTCCTGTTATACTGTATGTGTGTTGTCATCCACTCCGGCCTCAAAGCAGTCCGTCATTTAAACGCCCTATCCTGCAATGTTAACAGAAGTGGGAAATAATTAATGTATCCACCCTATGAAATGGGTCCTTGGCTCATTATCCACCCCTTCATCTAGTTTCTTGAAAATCCGCTCTGTAATTTTTGTGTAATCTTACAAACAGCCAGACCAACAGACTATGCAGATGAAAGGTGATGAACAGGCTCCAGCTCTTGAGTTCTGCTTTCAGCTGAAACAGGAAAAAGAAGACAGTGATGGTCTTGTTGTCTTGATGTTATATTTACCTGAGAAAATTGTTGGTGGTTGTGTCTCACTGAGCCCAGAACAAACTGTGTGTCCAGCTGTCATCTGGCTTAGCCAGAGGTCAGGCAGCAGCGTCTGATGCTGAAAATCAAGCAGATAAAAAATAACTGAGCAGTCTGGGGAGTTAATCCACAAAATACTGTCAACCAACAGTGGAGAGGAATTGGTGTGTTGCCATTGTGTTGAGCTACAGTCATCTACAGACACTGAATCATCCCACAATGTGCCGGCCATGAGTCATTCATTATCCACACAGGACCGTGTCCTTCCCTTCCACTACATAGTTGTTCATATCGAGCTCTGCTAAACATCAGAATCTGAAAAGTACCACAAAGAATTGTCCTTAAAAACTTGACCTCATCCATCAGCTTATGTCGGAAGCTTCATCTCTTGATTAATCTGAATGATGGCCCAGAGTCCCTCGTAGCAAAACAAACTTCCCCTCACCTAACAATGATGAACTCTCACGCTCAGTCATGAGTCAGAGTAAACCCTCCTCTCTCTCTCACCATGGTCTGGAAGTGATGTCACAATATGCAGTACTTTTTTTTTTGGCAACTGACTCCTTTTTTCAGGTGGAAATTAAGCCTGGTTGTAAAGTTACTCAAACACTGCACTTTAGTTAAGTTTTGTACTCAGTACTCATTATACAACATTAATAATAATACAATGTGTATATTCTGTAAACTGACTGAATTTTACTCATGTACTGTAAGTCAACTGAAATATTGAATATCATTTATTCCACTATGCCATTATGTTCACTGAGACAATTTGCTTTTGTATATTTTTTTGACAGCCATGTAAAGAGCCAAATATCTGAATGCAATAAACAATATATAAAAGACAATTCAGGTGATCCGACTTTTAAGAAAGATTGCATTGGTTTTCCACGTGGCTTTGCTTTCCAAAAAGAAAGAGTATAACAACATGGATCTGAGCTGCTGTGAGCTGGCCGCGGTGATAAGAGTGAAGCCGCGAGGGGAGGAGCGACGCACGCGGAGCATCTATAAACCAGTGAGGCTGTGGTGGGAGACACTCCACCAGTCCACTATGGGGTTTGCAACTGCTTTGGATTTGTTCCTTGTTTCGTCTCTGCTGGCCACGATAATCACCGCCAACCGGATCCTCTCAGCCACACGGGACCTGCAGTCCCCCGGCACCGGTAAACACACTTTACACACGCAGGTGGAGTTCAGGAAAGTTGGAGACTATCTTACAAACTTGAATTAACTTGCTGCATCAATTTCTTGCACACCTTTAAAACGGTGAAATATACTTTAGTGGGTTTTATGTGTGGGTTCAATCGTCTAGTTCACATTCATTAGCAGGCCTAATGAACTAATGAGTGTTTCTACAATTGAAGTTTTTAGCGCTGTGTTGGCATTCAGCAGACAATAAGCTGTAAATTAGACTTAAGTGTTTCAAACTGTTCATATAAAGCTCTCCAAAGCCGTTATTATCCACCTCAACATGCTACCAAAGTATCTATCTTACAATGTTAGATAAGAGTCCAGGAACAGTTTTAAGGTTGTAACTCGTTTAATTTCTCTAATCAGAAACCAACTGGAGTGATGACACAGACTCAGATTGTCTTCTCCCTCCCCATAAAGGAGACAGAGACAGTCACCAGCTAAACAGATTTTTTTATTTAGCAAACTGTACATATTTTTCAGTACCAGCAGTTGACTCATTGACGTTTATATTGTAACATATTGACGATTCCAGAGGTAATTGATTTTGGATTAATGGGAAAATGAAAAACAAGTTTTACAAACAAGAACAAAATGCAATGAATAACTTATCCTCAATTGTGGAGGTAAAACAAAACATACCAAACATACACTCTAAAACGTGGTTGGTGCTTGTTCTTCTCTGACAGACATCAAGGCGATCCAGAGTTGAAGGTGCTGAGAGAAACTCTGTACACTGACACGGTCCAAAGGTTCATGATGTCTGTATTAACCTTGACAGCCAACAATATTCTAACATCCGTTTTAGATCATTTTGCAACACAACATACAACAGACGTGAACACCAATATGCTGCATGTCAAATTCCTCATCAGAGAATATTTATTGTTGACTGAGCCACAGCCAGTTTATAATACATCTACTGCAGTACGCTCTACAGGGAACAACAGAACAGTGCTCTTGAAGTTTATAACTAATAACTAACTTTTATTGAGTTGTTTGATTCACTTTTTGTCTTGCGTTGACAGCCCACTGCCTTTAGGGGGTAGTGTAGCCCCCCCATCTCCCCCTACTCCCAGTATCCCAGGTGACATCCCTCAAAACAGACCAAAGTCAAACTATCAGGAGTGATTGTATGATTGAAACTATGCAGGTTAGCCTGTTATAAGAGTACAAGCCCAAGTGAATGTAATATAGAATTTATTTTGTCAGTCTTCCAAGATCTCATCCCAGACAACAGCAATATGTTTGTTCAGTTTTCTTGCACCAGACAAAATCTATCTCACCCTATTCAATTTTGAGTTGAACTGTGTCAACATGTGATAGACTGTATCATCCCATCGTTCAGCCGCTGCGCGCACTGACTTACACCTAAACAACCCACCAAGCCATTTGCATGCGGTCGCCATAGCAACGGCATCAGATGTAAAGTGAATGAGCGTTTCTGTTGTCTTCCAGGGCTCGGGGAGAAGGAGCACTCACAGATTGTTGCTCAGCACAATAGACTGCGTAGCCGAGTCCAGCCGATGGCAGCTAACATGCAAAAAATGGTTTGTGGCATCTATTGTCTGTTTTTTATTCTGGCTGTGTGAATGGTATGAATGCTGTCGCCTTCACGTGTGTTTAAACCAGATTAACATCATCTGTTTGCGAACAGTCTGCACTTTTATAAGAGGCTTGAGGTGGTTCACTGCCAGTACTGCTGATGCTCTCAACAACAATCCTGTAAAGCATCATAAAACCCCATTTGTTTCACTTCTGGAAGTTATTTGCCCCAAACTCCAATTCATAATCTATAAATTATATTTCAACACTGTGTCATAGTAGTTCTGGTGCAGCAACGTCCACAATTTGTTCTGCTGTGCTGTAGCTGACTGATAGTGTGGACAGTTACAATTAAGTTAAAATCCATTAACCACACATAAAGTCTTGTGACCTTTACACAATCAATTAACCCCAGTAAATATAATTGTTTTTACAGCAGAACGTAATAACACTTAATTATTGTTTCCATTTATTCATCTGTCAACATGTTGATATACTGTAAAGGAAATGTCCATTATACATTTGAGTAATGATTTTTTCAATAGTTATTTTGGAATTTCAGATTCAATGTTGGTTCCTGCCGGTGGTAATTCTGCAAGAGCACATCAAAGTGCCAAGATGGCAAGGCTACAGGGCAGCTCACATTTTCTCAGAGGCACGAGGAGGAAAGGACCACCAAGATCGATAACTCTCAAGATAAATAGAAATATATAGTTTTGAAAATCTTCAGAGCAATTTTATGACTGATAACACTGACGGACAATCAGCAACGTAAAATGGTCTAAAATGAACTTTTGTTGACCATTAAAATTCATAGACACATTATGATGTTGTACACAATTTATAACAGCACCCCCAACTCAGATCTAGGACCAACACTGCAACCGGCCACCAGGGGGCGATATAGATTTTCTGGCTTTATTTATGGGGGCTAATATGGTGTCTATCATTAATATATGTGTATGGATACAACATGCATGATTTTGAGGGTCATAGTATGGTGTTGCTGACTTTGCAGCAACTACTAATTTTAATTTTGACTCTGGGTTTTTTAATCCCACTCTCTGCAAAACAGCTGAGATTATTCCCCTTCACTATCTTACCTCACCTATTGCTCTACAATACTTATCTGTACAACTGTCTTGCCTGCATGTAATTATGGCCAAGAGGTACCGATAGATTAGTTAACTTGCATTGCGATGTTTATCCTCTGGGCCTAATATGAAATATTTGGCTAGGCAAACTGTCACATTGTCATAGATTACATCCTCAAAGCCGCCCGTAACAGACCGAGACCCTTTCTTCGACTGCTCTTCAGCCTCGGAGAACTGTTCTCAACTGATAAGGCAGTAATGAGAAAAAGGACGTGGATAATTATTCTGCATTCACAACCGTGCTATTACAGGTAATTTCTCTGTGAAAATCCTTAGAGGAGGCTTTCCAGAACTGAAGAGGCATATTAAAGAGCTTTACTGATAAAAGTTAAAAGGCTCAAGGCTGCGGCTGCGTCGGTGAATATCAGAATACCTTTTTTTTCTTCCCACACAGGACCCAACCAGTACGTATTGTGATGAAGTGATTTCAATATAGTCCTTCAGGCTTTGCTTTCAGAATGAGATAAAATACCAATATTTAAGGAATAAATGATGCTCCGCCCTTTATTTGTTGTCTTTGAGGCCCAGAAGTATGATGAGGTCATAACGGCACTCTGGGAGCCTAAAGTTCATTATTTACTTCTTGCATGTAAATCATTACTTATATTTGGGAGATTTTATCTTATTAATCTATTCCTCAAAGCTCCAACACGTTCTCACTAAAGTGAGAAAAGAGCTTCAGGGCAAAATAGACCTTTCAGTTAATTCACCCATTCAATAGAGGCAAAACAGAATATACAAATCTTTCTTTTGCTTAGTGAGACATTCAAATTCCCCATATGATGCAAAAAAACGTGCTTTAAAATGAAATGTTCTAAATGAGCTATTGCGCGGTGACCTCACAACCCACTGGTGAGACTTTGGCTGCCTGACGTCTGAGAGCATAATGAACAATGAACCTTAGGGGGCTAAGCCTCCGTCACACATCGGTGTCATCCATCTGACATATTGTCCTAAATCTGTCTAACCACACAGAACAAGTTGTTGGACAACTATCTAAAACAATAACTAGTTGTCCGTCCGGTATTAGATTGTACAGACTTGACAGCAACAGAAAAGTTGGGAATAGCAAAGCAAACAGCAAAAACCTTGATCCTGTTTTAATGATTGAGAGCTGAGAGCTGAGAAAATGATTGTGTATGAACCACACGTGTTGCAACTAACCTATCAAGGTAATAGAAAACTGACCAGTTCTCTTATGAGAAAAGTTCAATGCCAACATGTTTATTCGTTCAACATGTCTTGCAAACCCCGGAAATGTTTGGTGAACTGTTTGTACCTCTGTGCCACACAATGATTGTCAATCTGCATTTGCAGACCCTGGAACAGTCTGGCAGCTTGCCCAAGGTGTCTCCCTGCCTGTTCCCCGCCGTGCCCTCGGATCGGCTTCGACCTCTGAAAGGATTAAATAGTCAAAGAGAATCACTCAGGCACTATTAGGAATGATCTTTGTCAAACAGTTTTTCTTTCATCCACTGCTAATCAGCATCTACAAAGCACAATATGACCTTAAGCTGAGATTTAATGTGCAACTCCAACTCTTAAAGGCCCCATTAATGTTTTTAACAATGAAATTAGTCCATGATAAAATGTCCTGTTGGTAACTATTAATGTTATTACTAATGAGTCAATTATTCATTAAAATGTTGAATTAAACATCCTCAGGATGCTTTTGTAGGCATCACTCTGCACAGAAAGTCGGTTGAATGACTTCTGGAAAGGTTTGGTCGGCTTCTGAATGGAATGAGATGACAGACACTCGTGACAAGGTCGTCTGTCTTTAAATATTAACGATGAAGTCTCACAGAACCGTACTTGATAAATGAACTCGGAGATAAACTGATAAATCGAAAATGGATTGTGGTTTGTTGGTCTGCGATACTGAAAGCTTTAGAGGAAGGGTTGACCGGTTAAAGCTGAGGACAGAGAAAGAGGAACATCTACAACAGCACATATTAGAAACAATAAAACAATCTTGTCAGTGCAAAAATGAAATGTACTTTTAAACACTCCTCTTATTGCTTGAGAATGAATTATGTGTTGCAATTATTATGTCTTTGTCTGTAGGAGTGGAATGAGGAGTTGGCCGTACTTGCAAAGGAAAGGGCAGCGGCCTGCTTCACAGACCCGTCAACCTCACAGTCCTCAGCCCTGAGCCTCATCGGTTGGAATACACACCTCGCTGCTCATGGTGTCACCTCCTTTTCTGATGTCATCCATGTTTGGTTTGAGGAGGGAAACGATTTTCTCTACTTAAGTGGGCAATGTAGAGAAAACGCCACCTGTCAACACTATACGCAGGTATCACCAATCAAACAGTAATACTGTGTGTTTATGTGTATTTTACAGACGGCTGACTGAGATGATGTTTTCCTTTCATAATGTATTGCATCTAATCCTGGTGTTGTTGTGTAGCTGGTGTGGGCCACTTCGAGTCACGTGGGTTGTGCCAGCCAGCTGTGTCGGAGAGAGGGGGGCCTTTGGGAGATGTTTGTCTGTGCATATTACCCTGGGTAACAATTACACACTTTTAACATAAAAATGAGAGCATTAGATTCAACAAGGAAAGCACAACATTGCTGAAATCCTGTAATGAAAAGTCTTGATCTCAGCATTGGTTGTGATTTCACAGTTTGCAATAGAAATACGCCACCTAGTCATAATTACAAATATGCATGCATTGTGTCCTCAGCTTGAAAACAATTGGATTATAATTCTGTGGTGGTCTGTTAATTTGTGTTGCTGCAGAGGTAATTGGGAGGTGAACGGTCAGCTGGTGGTGCCATATAAAACAGGGCTGTACTGCTCTCTCTGCACCTCGTACATGTCTGGCTGCTTCAGACTGTGGGACCATGTAAGTGGATTGTGTGGTAAGAAAATATTGAAACCCTAAAGCTGCTAAAAGTTGAAGCAAAGTGAGCTTTACACTT
>CAAKHC010018981.1:26438-37481 GCA_901007825.1 Macroramphosus scolopax
TAGAGAATTGAATCTTAGCAGTTCTCAGAAATACATTTACAAGGTAAAGATGGGTACTGCTAATATACAGTGTTTATACTGTAATATTATACTGTGGTTTATTATGCCTGGATGTATTAGTGCTTCTAATGGTGCTTATGCATATGCATGCAGCCTGGAGTCATAGCAGGTGTACAGTTACGTTGTATAACATAAGCAAAGGTCCAGCAGGACGAGTGCAGTTCATTGTGACCAGTCGACCCAACACATCAACAGCACTCACAGCTCCTGGAAAACTGAAGATGCATTCGGACGCACTCTCTATTCATCAACAGGCTTTTCTTTATTTTATTTTATATAAAAATCTAATGTTTCAACATCGGATATTCATATGAAATGATGTCAGTGTTTCAGATACTGAATGTCAGACTTCAGGCTGGTCTGAGAGCAAAGTTTCCGACGTTTTTCGCCAGCTTGTCAAAGATGTCTCAGTACGGTCGTCTGCTGCAGGTTCACGCCCACATCGTAGAGGGACACGCCCAGTCACCCAGTCAGTCTTCCTCAGACGTGTCTTTGAGTTCTTGGAGGTGGTTCAGTATGTCTCGCAGAAAGCGCTCTGTCGATTATGAAGGAGAGTGAGGAGAGTGCTCACCAGCATTGGGTGCTTCCCCTCGGCAGGCTTCCAGACGTTGGCCAATCCGATGAAAGTGAGCTTTTATATGGAGTTAATAGGCGGTTATTATTCATAAATATGTGAGTGTTAACATCATGAGCGGCCACCTATCAGCTTTCATGTCCCCCAGACTACTTAGAGGCTCTTCAGTAGAACGCCTGAGAGGAAAGAGGTCGTCTACGGAGGCCAATAAGTCCTGTGAACCTCCCGTCCATTGCAGCAGGAAGCTCCCTGCTCTCTGCTCGGCCAGCACACTGAAGTCTAGAGTACAGCCGGGTGTCGTTCCTCAGGTTCCTACCTTCCTCACGCTCTCCAGGGAGAGGAAGCGTTGCCTCAGCAACAGCGATTTCCAGTGCAAGTGTATCATTTATAACAAATAATGTGATATAAATGTGAAATGTTGGTCTTCTATTGTCATCAAATCAGTGTAATGTCTTTCCGAACTGTGCATGATTAAACCTGCCAGAACCACACCAGGGATGTTAACGGCAAGACTCTGTGAATACAAACTAACAAACGTTTGACTGTCTCCGTTACTTAACTCTCACAGTTTGACACGTATTCTCTCGGTCTTTTCACTACAAAGACCGACTCAAAATATGACTTACGGAGAGGGAGTTTCATTCCCACCACCGAGGAACTCGGGGGAAGGCACAAGTGTTCTGACACCAGCTGAATATCTAAGTGTGTCACGCTGTGAGCTGAACCGGCGTGAGGAGACGGCTTTGTTCGCACAGCGGGAGGCTGCCAGAGCGGAGGAATCCCAGCTGAAGATGACTGACGAGAGAGCGGAGTCGGCAGATCCGCCTGCGCCCTCGGAGCGAGTCGACGCTATCGCCGAAAAAGTAATACCCGGCTTTAAATGCTTTCATATGTTTGTTATTTACACGCTAAACAAACGTCTGCCAGCCGAAACGCTTTGCCAAGTTGGATGTGTTTATTACGGTTTAATTTACAGAGAGGCTTCCTGGTGTCTGAAACACTGTAGACAAGCGGCGGGCAGCCTGCCAGAGCGCTTGTATGCAGCCGTGCTTCTAGTTTTGTCGTCGTGCACGCTGCAGTGGGAGGAAGAGGAAGCTGCACACACACACACACACACACACACACACACACACACACACACACACACACACACACACACACACACACACACACTCTGCCCCACTGTCACACCAATGGACACAATCACAGGAAATACGGCTCATATCAAAACAGTTTTTCTTTCTAGTGTTCCCATATCTGGTGTTGTTATACTTACGTTAAATTGGCTTCATGGGTCCTTTAAAAGGCCGACGTCAGATTAAGATTAAGACAATTGTTCGAATTGAAGTTACATGTTTTCGTCGGGTGTTTAAACCCGGAATGACTCAGTTTGAAGAAGTGCAGAAACGACACGCTGCACGCCGTGCATGCCTTCAACTAAACTCTCTACACTTCCCCATTATGGAGCTTTTCAAGTTTTTGGCTGCAGGATGAAGCGGCAGCAATCTGGCCTGCAGGTAAATTCAACTCTTGGATTCACGGAGCTTCTGTGTTTTCTTCCCCCTGCAGGGTGCTGAGGGAGCATCTATTACCCAAAGCAGGATGGAGGGTTTACAGGGACGCTGTAAGGTTCCTGTAATCGAAACCTGTTCCAATCCTCAGCCTGTAGCAGCTCAACGCCGCAGCAGATCGGTATTCTGCGTATGTTTTAAAGGGCCATTTCGCTGATTTAGTGCTACAACTGCTATAAAGTAAAGACACTCGCAGGAGATCTAATAGACGGTCAAAAACTGGCGAAGCAGAAAAACACTCTCAGTAAAATCCAGCGACCCCGTGAAGTCCTGCGCCGGCTCCGGGGCTTCTCTTTGTCTGGAAGTGGAAGAAAAAAAACCTTCTCCGGAGACAAATAACACATTTTACAACTGTTTCCACAGGCTGAGTAGTAATCCTTCAGACAAGTGAAGCAAACACGATGCCGGGAATCATCGGAGCACACCTTTCAAAATATATTATCTTGATCCCACTTAACTAGAAATGTATTAAGAGACAGAGACAGCAGCCGACTCTTCTGCTGTTTGAAAACACCACAGCTGAATATATTTCCAAATCAAATGGATTCTTCCTTGTTTCTGGCTCCAACACTCCACTTTCATGTAAAGCAGCTTCGTACCGTCTGTGTGTCGTCCAGACGAACACATGACGAGACAAACTGAATCACCTATGAACCAATAAAACAATCATCTTGTCGGAGGTGATAATAATCAAGATAAGTCATTCTTCTTTGGGTTCACTAACTCGTTAAATCTCAGCGACGGGATCAGAAATTAAATCCTGGAACTCAATAAGCTGTTTTTAGAAACAACAGCCAGTTGGAAGTCGTGTTGTAACTGAAGAACCAACAACACCTCAGTGCTCCCAGTGAAGGTTCACCAACAATCAATAATTAAACTGGACAATGTAAACGTGTGTGTTAACGGCCCCGTTTATTTCAAAGATACGTTATCAGAGAGACGGGAGCAAAGACTGACAGGCAGCTCCCAGCTGAAAGCTTCATTTCACATTCAGTTCAACTCTGGAATAACACAGACACAAATCACAGTCTGTTTCCTACAACTCGTGTTTCATCTGTGCAATCGTTGTCAGCAACAGACAGTTGCGATAATGAAGAAACAAGCTGCCGCGGAGGGAACGAGGCAACAGAACCAAGTTCTCCGGTGTTAAACTGAGCTCGGCACGAAGTGCGTCAGCCGGCGACCGATGCCGTCACACCGTCAGCCAGATGAACAGGCCTGACACACTGTTGCACTCATGCACATTAACCCACACATGCGCGCGTGTTTACGACCACGCTCGCATCATGCACAGCCCCCCCCCCCCTCCCCTCGCAGACACACACCCACTGTGGGATTTCTCTAAAGCACTTTACTTTCTCTTTATTCAAATGTTCCTTTCTTGGAAATACACTGTTTGAGAGAACTGTGCACACTCACTGAGAATCGCCCTCACACACCACACACACCACACACACCACACACACACACACACACACACACACACACACACACACACAAACACACACCTACTGCAGGAGCCTCGTTCCTTCCCACACAATGTGAACAATGTGAACACACACTTTGCAGCTCTCTCTGTCATCAGTCCGGTTTCTATCCACATATATCGTATTATCGAGCTGCACTGCCAGACAATCTGCTACAGACGATGTGTCCGTCCACTAGTTTATGAGCTAGCTTTCCTCTCTCTCCTCATTAAGTCCTCATTAAAAGCTTTTATCTGACCGCACTCACTAGCGGAGGTCCAACCAACCGGGGCTTCGGGAAGTCGCTGCATTCTTTAAAATCGCAATCAAACAACATGTGGTTTAGCTTTTTCAGCCCCGAGGTGGAGGAGGAGAAGTCAGGCAAACAGTTCCGACGTGATAAATGTCTCATAGTTGAAGTGTTCCAGAGGTGACACGTTACGAGTGCGTGATTAAGGATTCTGTTTATGTTGGCCGAGGAGCAGGAAGAAATGAAAACGCAACATTAGTAATAACTGTCAGATATCAGTGTGGCGTCGGACGCTGCGGCTGCACTGCTTCCTGCAGCCTGATGTCCTCGAGCCACATGCACAAGGATGCACCGATATCATCCTGTATTGTTTTACATTGCATCTAGTTAATCTAAAGCGGGACAATTATAAAATATATGGTAAAGACCACACACACACACACACCCAGGCAGAAGTGGCCCTCTCAGCCCTCGTCGGCCCAGTGGAGATCCTTGACCAGGGTGCTTGTTTGAAAAACCAGAGGTCAAACTGTAAAGCAATTACGCCGGCAACTCATCAACCACCGGCTGACAGCAATACAATTACCTCCCGGCTGCAGGAGACAAGAGGGGGCTGTGTTTAACTCCCGATGTAACAGGGCCGGCTGTATAATTGCACCCTGCCGAGTGCACTTTAATCCTTTATTTAACAGGTACAGTAGTAGAGGAGTGCTGAGGTTCGACGGAGAGGGAGAGGGAGAGAGAGAGAGAGAGAGAGAGAGCAGTCTTTTAGGTATTACCTAAGGCCTTGGCATGAGGCCACTTCACTGTGAGGAAGATGGAGAGCGAGATATGGAAACAGTGTCGGGAGAGAAGAGAACACAGAGAGGCAATACAACCTCCTGACAACTCACTCCGGTGGGATATAAATAATTACTGGAGATGATAGGAGGAGCGAGGGAGGGTCACCGCAGCGCCGGCTTCTCTAAAGCCCACTTGAACTTGAAATATTTATCACCGAGGCGATGACACATATTTATCCGCTATTGTTCTTTTGGCAAAAAAAGGAGCAAGTCATGAATAATGGAGATCTGATCATCAAGTATATTACATGCAAGAATCATCACCTTTTATGTTTACTTTTAATACATCTAGAGTGTTTTCCCTGGATAAGTAGAGAGATATATTCATTAAGAGGACACTGATTCACGGCTGCACTTGTTTGTGTTGATCAGTAACAGCTGGGGGAGCACACGCTCAGATCTGCAGCTACATTTGCATCTACATAAACGAAGCGGGTGAATTCAATTAAACAGGATTTAAAATCCATACGCACATTTGTCCTAACAAACACGCTGCAGTGTGTATTTCTGCTTCAATGACCCAGTTTGCATCGAGGACCTCGGGTTGAGTTTTGTTTTAATCTACGTGAAAGAGACTTCCTCACCTTCTGATAAACATACCAGAGCTCATCAAACTTTAACCACTGAGATTCGGACAAAACATATTACAGGAGCGGCTCCATGCTGGTTTGGTTTGAGCAGGTAAATCGGGAGGAAGAGGAAGTCTCGGCCGGATATCCGCTGGCTGCGCTGGAAGCCGGGAAACTGCGGCCATTGACCCCAGAGGCTATTCATAGCAGATTAGCACTGGGATTGATGAGAAGCTGGATGGTGGAGGAAGTAATCAGTCAGCAGCCGTCTGCAGCAGGAAAAAACTGAACAAACCGAAAATGAGTTTGCTGTTATCTGCCAGAGGATCAGCTGAGGTGGCACCCGGAACCGGCTGCTGTTTCGGAGAACTACGCAATTAAGACTTCCACAATCTGGCTCCCTGCAGGAACCCCGTCAGTTACCCAGCAGGGCGTGTTAAAGCACAGGTAAGAGGAGTCCGATGGGTCTGAATAATATCTCATCAGATCCAGGGGTGTCGGTGCAGCGGTGCGAGGCCGGCCGGCGCCCGGGGCGGGTTCACCACGGCGCCGGCTCAGGCTGCACGGCCGCTGTGCTCTCAGGTGTGGCGGGATGGAACTGAAACTGGTCTCCTATCTCCCAGTCGGGACGGGGTCCGACTGCAGACAGAAGGGTGTAAACGTGAACCCACTCTAATGGGACTCCGGTGTGAAGGTGTGTTGCTTAAAGCAGCGAGTGTCACAAAGGTTAAAAAAAAATTGAAACCTGGCTGCTTCGTGTTATATAACCACGTTCCTTGTTTATTTCCTTGCATGCATAGTAAATGTGCACCTGCCTACTGTCTGCCTGCCTCCCCCGGTAATGAGGAGTGATCCATTCGCCTGCAGCGGAGGCAGGACATGTTTATACAGCTCCTGCTCCCAGGCAGCGCGGAGAAAAACAGATTACAGGGGTACTTTTGTCAAATGTCAACACAGCACAAGTAGCAAGGAGACACACATCAGGCGAGTGTGAACAGACGGCCGGCGCTGAGCGAATCAGCTGGAATCAAACTAATGTTTGAGGTAACAAACGGAGCAGTTTCCTCCAGTCCTGGTGGAGGATGGAGTCCGTCTGTACTCTCTGTGTGGCACTTAGAAACGGGGAGTTAAATCAAGACAGGGATCAAGTATCGGTTTGGACAATGTGCAGCACCTTCTGAGGGAAGCCGGCCCACACGTGGTAGAAACGAACCAGCTGCCAGTTCAGCAGGCAGAGGAGCCGGCGATTCATCGCTGGGGCCCCCGTCTGTGACGATTAGGAGTGGAATCAGACCAGAGGACTAACTGTGATTCGTCTGCGCTTTTCGACTGCAGCTCGACCGCTAGCATGATGAAATAATCACAGCGAACAGGCACTTCTGCACAGCGGGACATCGGGGGATCTATATGCTGCAGGCATGGAGCAATAATTGGCAAACACAAGCAGGAAAAGCAGATTTGGCCCACCTACTGTACGACCCCGGTCAGACCGGATCGAACTTCCAGGCCCTCGGTACTTACATGTGAAATTAACAAGATGTATGAGACGCCAGTGGGCCTCAGTCTGAGCATGTCAAAAGGCAACACATGCAGCGTTGGTCTGAGAGATCCTGCAGAGCGCTGAGAGGGACGAGCAGAGTGATTGATGAGAAGAAAAGGAGGACGAGTAGGTGAGGACGGAGCGGAGGTGCGCTACGATCGGCCCCGAGCCAAAGGTGGAGTGTCGGTGCAGATGCCGGATCACAGACGAACCGGGCAGAGTGACAGGTCCTTTCCCCCCCGCTGCCTGCAGCCAGCTGTCACCGCGGATAAACACAATGGCCGCCTCTCGCTGCAAAACAGCACGCTGAATCGACAGCTGACTCTTCCTCCCGACTGCGGGGGAGCTAAAGACAGTTTGAGGCAGTTAACCGAAAGAATTGATTATCGTTTGCATGTGTAGTCAGGAACAAGTTGGATGCACGAAAACAAGAATGTGGGTTTTCCCCGAATCAAAACATAATAAGGAGATAAAATCCCATCATCTGCAGCGTGGCTGCTGCTGCTGTCTCTACATGTTAGTTTCTGCTCCGTCCTCGCAGGTTCTGCATGACATCTCCCCCACCCGAAACCCTCCTCCACCACTGGTGTGTGACTCCCATCCGGACACACATTCCCTCCGTCAGCACCGACTCCCGGGAGCATGAAAAAAAGCCTCGGCGATCGCTTCATACGGAGGGAAAAAAGCATCCTCGGCCTTGGAATCGACCCGGCTGCCAGGCCTTTTGCTTCAGTCTTTCCACGGGGCGCATCGTGCACGGCGCAGAGGTTCAGTGTGCTAGTTGTGACCGTCTGTTTACGTTCTCGCGGGGAAAGTTGGCAGCCGCCGTGTGTCTGGGCCTGCCAATAAAAGCCCGAGCCTCAGCTGACCTGGATTTGTGTCTCTTCACACAACAAAACTTTTTACAGCCTCTATAAAAAAAGTAGCATTACACACACACACTCACACGCACACACACACACACACACGCACACAACACCGAGGTTTGAAAAACCATCAAATGAAGTGAACCGTTTATGGTGACTGACTGCTCTGAACCTCACCCAGTCAGTCACTCCCAGACTCCCTCGGCCCGCTTAATGACATTAGGGCCGAGACTTTTAAGAGCTTCTTTCTCCTCGTGTCCACAGACTTAATATTCAAACGGCCTTATAAAACTGCCAATCGACTCCCCGTTTTTTCCGCCAAGTAGAAGCTCATTTCATCCCCATTATATCCTGCTGGCGTCATGTTACCGTGCCGACCGCAGCCCCTCTCAGAGCGAAGGAGGTCGCTGCTCCTATCATGCAGACGTCAGCTGACCCTTGCAGGAGAGTCGACCCACTGATCACTGCAGCCATGCAGGTCAATCAGAGCTTCGCACCCTTTCAGTAGTGAACCAGTAGAACTAGCTTGTGCATGTGTTGCAGACCTTTAGACTTCAGACTGCTCGGAGCACAACATGGGTGGGATGAGCCACACAAGCAGCTACAAGTGCAGGAAATACCAAACATTATCTGAACTTCCGTGATGTCGAACAGTCTGGTCTTGTAAGTTTACAGTTTGGCAAACGTTGCGTTGAAAATACTGCGTTAGACCGTCTGGGACAATAATAATCCTAATTTCAGCCTGAGGATTGAGACAATCATCCCACACTGACAAGCTGGTGTTGGCTGCTGCACAGATGTTTTGCCTCCTGGCCTGTTGCTTCAGTCGAGGCATCGAGAGATGATCTGCTCACATGTGTTTCCACTGTGGTGGCAAAACGGGTCACGGGAGAGGTCAGGAGGTCAAAACTCTCTGAGACACAATTAACAGAATGAAGGAAATGTTATTGTAATGTATCATGAAAACAAGTAGAGAGAGAGAGAGAGAGAGAGAGAGAGAGAGAGAGAGAGAGAGAGGAGAGAGAGAGAGAGAGAGAGATGTTTGATTATGATTATGCTGTATTCTTTATTTCTCTTGATACTTTTATACGTCCAGATGACGTGTTGCAGGCAGGACGTCTGCTTGAAGGCAACACAAACAAACATGGAGGAGAGTGAAGGAGGTGACACAGAGTGGAGGAAGTCCAGGCAGGTGGAGGAACTAATAGAAGGGCTGTTTGTGTCTGAGTTCGGGTTGGATAAGTCCGACTCCTCCAACCATGTTTCCATTAATTACTTCACAGTCGATTCTTTCCAAACTGTTTCGTGATAAAACTGTTACCTTCCCGTCATGACATAGAAAACCTCGATCGATTCTGCAGCCCGGAACGTTCCAGTGTGGAAATGTGTGTGTGTGTGTGTGTGTGTGTGTGTGTGTGTGTGTGTGTGTGTGTGTGTGTGTGTGCGTGTGCGTGTGTGTGTGTGTGTGTGTGAGTGTGTCCGGGGTCTACTGACTGGGATACTGGGAGACACTTTGTTGAAGCAACGGCAAAAAAAAACAAACGTCAGAGATCTTTTATTTATAAAAAAAGAAAAAAAGGTGAAACCATTTCAGTACAATAACTAGAGAACATCTCCCCTCACAGGCCGCCACTAAAACCAGGATTGGATGAAGAAGACAATCCTGGGACCTCTGCAGACCTCCACACATGGAGTATATGTTCCATCCACGGAGGCCCGGGTCCCTCTGTGCCCTGCTGTCGCCGCCTCTCCCCTCGTTAGTGCCCAACAGAAGCAACAGAGTTTTCTAAATCTCACCGTTGATCACGTTGATTTTAAAGTTTGAAGCCAGAAATCTTGACCCAGATCTTCTTCCTGCCTCGAGGCTCTTCTACCTTGAATAATGCATCAGGTTGCTTATACAATATCGTTTCCATAATTATAAACCAGGGACCTGCTATAAGTGTTGACTCCATGCATCAGTGTGAGTCGTTAAATAAAGATGGAACATTAACTGTGATTTACTCGACTTGTGCAGATGCAGTGAGACACATCATGTTAGTACTCAGCTCAACGATCGCTGCATGTGTGCTGCTCCCCTGTTCCTCCATGTATTTGTTGTTACAGCAGCAGAGTAACACAGTGAATGAAGGAGACTCCCCCCCCGAAGACGTCGGGGTGCGTAAGCGCCCTCTAACAGAAGCACCTCGAGTGGAACGAACAAGCACACGGTATCGATCGCACGCCGGCGATGGGCGATGGACCGCATGAACGGCCGACCGTCCTGTAAGTTAATAATACATATTCTCTCCTCACCACAACTCAATCCTGCCGACCATTAAAGCTCTGACAAATCCCCCAGCTCCTCTTCCTCAACTTCCAAAGAAAAAAATAAGATAATAATAATCACGTCCTCTCTCCCGCTGGATCCCGACTCGCCAACAAACAAAAACAATTTAGCCGTCCTCTCATCCGTTTATGGATCGGAGGAGCTGTGACATTTACCTCAGGTCAGAGCACCGCGGCGTTCGGTCGGCCCTTTAGGCAAACACCCCGCCATCCCCCGGACTCCCTCCCTTTAAATGTTATCTTCCTTTTCTGGGGAGGTTATACACACAACAGCTTTTATCTTTCCCCTCGGAGCGTCGATGTGTGGAGAGCTCGTATCATCGAGAGCCGGGAGTCCGGTTGGAGGAAGGGACTTTAACGGGCTTCCAGGACGGCTGAGCACAAACCATAAACATCCACTTGGACATGAACACGAGATCCAGCGGAGTTGTGATCTCCGTGTTTTCCTTGCAGAAGTCAAGAGACGACCTTTGACCCACTACCAACGACTCCTGCATGACAAACTAGGTGTTTGCGATTGAAAACATGCGTCAGAATGAGCAATAGTTTCTGTTATACTGACATTATTTCAGGAAAATGTTTCGTCCCTGAAGTGGCAACTTACGAAACGATTGCAGACGTGCGACGACATCACACAGTCATCTGTTGTTTACAGATGACTTCCATTAGGATGACGAACGGGACGACCGGCTTTGAGGAGGATTTCAGTCAATATCTTTACGTCAGGTGTGAATCCAACTCATCTATTAGGAGACTGAGGATGATACTGAAGGCAGGTGGGGAGGGAGGGAGGGAGGGAGGGAGGGAGCGCAGACTTTGAGGACTAATAATGAGGTCAAATTCAGAAGGAGAATCAATGGTGATGTGACAGCGGAGGCCAAAGGTCAACACACACACCGAGCTGTGTGTGTGTGTGTGTGTGTGTGTGTGTGTGTGTGTGTGTGTGTGTGTGTGTGTGTGTGTGTGTGTGTGTGTGT
>CAAKHC010018982.1:0-11134 GCA_901007825.1 Macroramphosus scolopax
AAAGCTGATCTGTGCGTGTGATTGAGGTCTCAGGCGCAGGTTTGTCTGGACGATACTTGATTCCCATTTGAATACCTAACGCGCCTCGTGATCGTTCTGCCCACCAGCTGCATTTACGTTTAAGGAAACTTTTCATCCTTCCGTCTTCCATTTCATGTGCCTGTGGTCCTCATCTCCACAATGCAGCTTGTGGATGCACTCGCACAAGGGAAAAGCAGGTTATCTGATTGATGTTCGGCATGTGCTTTAATCTAGAGGAGTGCTACTTCAGCGCCGCGTCCTCACGCTGAAGTGTTTGGTTCTGCACAGCGGTGCCGCGCTGCCTCTGTGAAAACAGAGAGGGAGATCAATATCGCAGGAACACACCAGAGACATTCTATTTTATTAAACATTCTCCTATTAAGTCAGGCGGAGCAAGCGATGTGGATCATCCCAACAAAGTCGTAAATCACGCACAGACAGGCTGTGCTGGAAACAACGGGCAGCATTAGAGAACCCAGAAACACGAGGCATCAACGCCTCCTCAACCGTTCAGAGAGGTCCGATTCATGATGTTCCCTTAACACTGTGTTCTAATGATGATGAATCCCCTTGTCGCCTGCCAGTTGTCGCTAATTTAGCAAAGGTGAACACGCCGCCAAGGGCACGAGATCGCAGGGCCGCGTGCACACGGACATCACATGCAGATGTTTGGTAGGAAAGCGGAGTCGAGGTGCTGCTGCAGGAGGTGACGAGCGGACGAGCTGTCGGATTAACAACCTGCTGTGTGATAAATGAAAGTTTTTAAACATAATAAATTATAAACAAGGTGCGAAATATTTGCTCATCACTTCCGATGAGGTGGATGTAAAGTGATGACAACATGTCAACAGTTCCTCTTCTTACCTAACGAACAAGATTTATGCGACCGAGAGACAAACAAACAGTTAAATTTGGCCTCTGTGTCGTCCTCCCAACGCCGGATCCGTTTGACCCACGTTGGTGTTAAAGGTCCGGTATGTAGGAGGTCGTCACGGTATAGGGAGGTGTAGAGACGCAGGTTCGGGTGGTGGTTGGTTCCTCCAAACTCGTTATCCTGACTCGTTGGTTATTTGCCGCTACATGTATTAAGACACGTCTACTGGTGTGTTGCTGATTATGGCAGAAGAAGTGAGCAGGTAGCAGGTTCAGCGTGTCGCCCAGGGCCACTTCAGCACAACAGATGGTCTGTTGCTGGGATCGAATCTGTTGCTGCTTGGTTGCAGGCTGTTCTCCTCGAGCACTGTACCACCCTGCCACCCAGATCACGTTGCACCATGTTGGAGGCCGTTTTCTGCAGCAGATGGAAGGCGGCTGTGATTCTACATGCCTGCGTGGCTGCGTGGCAGAAGAGCACGCTGTCTTCTTCTTCTTCTATTTACTCAGCGGCTACTAATCAAGTCATGTTACAGAACTCATCCGAGGTTTAAAGACTGCACGTAGAACAACCAATTTAAAAGACAAATAAGACTTTCCTTCTAATCATGTTGTCTGGGAAAAGACAAACATACCTTTTCTCCTGTTTAATATTCAATTTGTTTTATTTTATTGTCCCGTCTCACTCCTGTTTGGTCTTGATAAGCTCACCGACGTGCATGTCTGGAATCAAAACTGTTTACTTTTTCAAATTGTGTTGATTTTTATTCTTACAACCTTTTTTTTTTGTTTTATTGTGCCTCGTCCTCCGAGGATGATTGAAAGCCTCTGCCATCATCCGCGGCATCTTTGTTATTCATATCCATCTTTTACAGCCGTCTAATCCACAATGCACATTCTCAGCGCCGCCGCGGACAATCAGTTGTTCTGAGCAGAGATCATGCTCGGGTCCGCCGGGAGGTGCTGCCCGCTTCTGCTGCCCGCCGCAGCCGCGCCGCTTGTCGGTGAAATTGGGACTCGGTGCTAAATTAGATCACAGAGCACAAAGTGGTGCTGCGAATGAAAGCGCTCACATAAATTAGACCTTTATATCACAATATTGCATCAATATTTGAGGTGCAGGCCGTCACAGGTGGCTCTTAAAGACATATACAGGAAATAATGTTTATTCAGAACAATAGAAATTAAACAACAGGAGGGGACGAGAGGTGAACACCTGGGGTGGACAGTCAATCTGAAACAACCCGTTTGACTCGTGGGTTTGAATCCTGATAAAATGTCTCCAGTTAGAACAGAAACAGTATAAAAACAAGGTTTGTATTTCTGCGTACGAAGCAACAAGGTCCTCAAATACTCGGGCGAGCGATACTTCACCAATCAACTCGGTGCTCCAGCAACAAGACGTGGTGATGGAAGCTGCGGCGCGTCTGTCGAGTGTTTCCTGCAGTTTGACTTGAGGCTCCGAATCCAGACGTTCATGATAAACATGATGGAATGGGGCCTTGATTTCTCCACTGCAGATAAAGGCCCAGTCTGGATAAACAATGAAAAAGAAAATGTATCTCTTCATTCGTTTAATTTCGTTCCCGTCATTAGAGTTTATTGAAGACTCACAAAACCTTTAAATTATAGAATCGAGGGACCATCAGTCACCTGAGGAAGTTAATATTCCAACATCCCAAATAACACGTTGATTCATGTTCACAGAGTCGATCGCTCCGAGGAAGAATAATGTGATTATCATGCTTTTATTTTAATATGAGCAGCACATAAATGAGTTATTTTGCTGGTTTTAAATAATTACTGGGGTTTTAAATTGTGACCCGGACTGTGTTTAATTTTCCAACATCTGTCTTGGGAGTGCAAAATGTTCCTGTCTTCCCTGGATCGTTTAATTTGGTGTCTATGTGCTGAAAAGTGTTTATATACGGTTGATGCTGACGTCCCCGTAGGTCCAGAACGTCCCTCAGATTCTCATTAGACGACATGGTGAACAGGGACGTTTTCAGCTTCCAGATACTGTGTGCACCACCCAGGGACCTGCTGCCAAGCACAGTGATACTAGGAACTGTTGTATAGTGACGATAAAGGGAACCTCATCCTGGAATCGAGCTGCAGTCACGTTCCCTTGAATGATCTGCAGCTGTGTTGAAACGAATATGTGCGTTAGTCCAATAAAGTCCTGCGCCAGGAAGCAGTCAGGTCGAGGCATTTCCAGCTTTTCTCAGGTGGTTGCAGAGATGAACTGGAGAAGCTGGTCTTAGGTGATCACCCAGTTGAACGTTCCGGTGTTGTGACTGGTGACAAACTGCTGGAACTGGAGGCGGCCTGCAACATGCCAGTTTGCCCCTCATCCTTTGTGGACTTGTGACATCCGTGTCACTGTCATGTGACACATCTGGAAGGGTTTGGGGTGACCTTTTATTGACCCCAGCAGTGGTGTTGTTAGGCCTATCTTAGGGGGGTTCAGCCCCCCCGAAAATATTCCTAAGTCCCCCCAAATAATTTGGTTCACGGTGTGAGACAGACCTAGGCATTTTACGGCCCGCGGGCCACATCCGGCCCGTTGGCGTTCCCTGTCCGGCCTACGTGAGGTTCAGAATCAGAATCAGAATCAGACAGCCTTTATATATAGGAATCAAGGAATCAAATCAAATTCTGAGGAATCAAAGATGAATAAGTGCACATCATGCATGCAATACAACTGCCCATTTTATTTATTGTGAAGTTATTTTACGTGTGTGCTTCCTGCGAGCGTTTGCAACCTGTGTCTCCCACCTGCCTGTCAATCACACATGCAGTGCGCGCTGCTGATTGGTTGGGCTGAGTCCCACCAATGAGAAAAACACCGAGCTCCGGTGGGCGGGCCCTCGGTAGCTCGGTGTTTATTGGCTTTACATGTCGCTAGCGGACAGATCGATAATGTTGCTGCTGAGCTGTTTGACCGTTTCTGAAGGTTTAGTGCACTAAATGTTGTGGCTAACAACTTCCATTGATCTCCAATTCGTCTGAGACAGTCCAACTGTAATGTTTTGGTGAGCAGACGAGAAATGCTAGTTAGCTGCTAGTTAGCTGCTAGTTAGCTGCTAGCTTACTTGAAAAAAAGAGAGATTGACACGGAGGCTCAGAAGATCACCTGCATATGTGAACAAACATCCTCAGTGATGAAGGTGAGCAGATCCAGATCCTCTCTCACTGACCACCACCTGTCTGCTGTCCTTCAGACATTCAACCTGACTTTACTGCACTTATTCAAACACAGACTGGATTTCTCACTGAACAAGAAAAAGAACTGAAAACAGCAAATGAGGTAATTAAACTACAAACAAAAGAGCAATGGCACTTTCTATTTTCAAAAATGAATTCGATTCTGCAAAAACATGCTGAATGTGAAAATTTTTGTGAAGTTGGATTATATAGTCATGTAATGTTAGTCTGCCTGCACCTCATTTTCACAGCCTAAATGTAATGTTGACTCTTATCAGTAGCAGCTAATAAAAACCATGCAATTCACTGCTCTTTATAAAGAGATCAAATAATATTGAGCAAAATTGAGTTCAGCCTTTTGGTCCGGCCCTCAACAACAGTCCCAGTTTCTCATCAGGCCCCATGGGAAAATTAATTGCCCAGCCCTGGTGTAAGATAAGGCAGAGAGCGCCGTCAGTGCTTCATTACCAAATCCATTCCGCTTGTTCATATAAAGCCCACATTAGTGAAAATGCAGTCCATGTTTTCACTGCAGCTAACCGATGAGAGAAGCTTAGGAGAACTTGAAGCATCGATATACTCAAGTTTTTCAACAAAGTCCTTATCACTGCTGGTTGTGACAGTTAGTTAGCTCCAGCTAACAGCTGAGAGTCCATGTAATTAATGAACCAGGCACCCCCAAATAATTTGGTTCACGGTGTTAGATAAGGCAGAGAGCGCCGTCAGTGAAAATCCAGTCCATGTTTTCACTGCTAGCTTGCACCGCACCTCCAGTGCAGCTACACAGCTAACTGATTAGAGCAGCTCAGGTGAGTCAAAAGGATGTCACAGTATCGAGTCATTTGTGATGCAGACAGTCTTATTAGGAATTTATGAAACTCAATATGGATATGAAATGGGAACATCTCAGTCAAGGTGAACCATATAAGACTTATTTAACTTGAGCTTTTATTTAGGAGAGGCAACATTAGAAAGTGGAGAGAGCCAAGAGATATACAGTACATGAGGCAAATACTTTTGGGGCTCCATTTCAAATGTATTCCTGTGTACCTGTATATTATTGTGTGTATAACTGTGTTTCCTAATGCATCTGAACTGTATAACATGTCCTGAATGAATCAGACCATGTAGAAGAAGAAAACCCTGCGTGTTTCTTTATCGATCGCATCGATTTTTCATCTTTGACATTCAGCAACAGCATTTAATCAAATCTTCCTCCTTTCAAAAGCAAAGCAACGAAGCCTCTGTGATTTCCTCTGTTACATCTCCTCATTTGGTCATTTAATTGAAATGCCGTGCTCCCCATTCCATTTCCAAACCGTAACAAACTAATCGTTTGCTCTTTTTTCTACGAGCCAATTTATCTCGGCAGCTTCTCTTCTATTTTTTTTTCTTCTCCACCAACATAGAAGAGTCGTACCCGGAAGTCTGACGGCATTAGTCGGAGTAAAGACTTGTGCAGTGTTTATTTAGTCTGTCCCCCCCCCTCACATAAGCTCCACAAGCTGCCTCTTGGCAATTACATCTATCAGAGGGCAGCAGGGAGCGCTCTGTCAGAACGTTTCCAATAATTGCAATTTAAATGATTATGGATTCAGAAAACTTTGACAACACACTGCCAGTTATTTCTCAACTTGGGGAAGCGAGGAATATATTCTGCCGTCATGTCTCCTGGTTTGTTTTTCTCTCTGCTCGGATGAACAAGAAGCTTTCATTAGTATTCTCTTTCTTCCTCTTCACAGACACATCGAGAACTGGACGGGCCTGCAGACGCTGAGAGACGTCGATATGGAGCTCTACACTGGACTGCAGAGACTGTGAGTGCCGACGCCGTTATTATCTAGGCGAGGAATCAGGGGAGACTAGTGATAGACACTTCAGCGTGTCTCAGTCCTGCTGTGTTGCACGTCGAGGAGAGGACGGCGTAACCTGCACCGCTGATAATCCCTGTTTACCATCAGGTTGTGTGATTGCACACTGCAGAGAGGGCCGGCGGGCTTCTCCTGGAGATGACAGGAGTAATTTAGATTATGACACAAAGCGGCCGACCCATCGGGATCCAACGTCCAATACCTTTTCTGAAAGTGACACAATCCCAGTTAATTCTCCGAGGAGATGACAAGTTGTTGTGCGGAGATAAGAGAGAGAGAAGGGGCGAGTTTCTGATACAAGCGGATGTTTAAACAGGCTTTTAATTCTGGACGGCCGCACGCCTGTGGAGCATCCCCTTCGTTTTGCTTAGCCACTGATCAAATAATGCTATAAAGCAGCAGGGAAAATTGAATTAGGGGTCCCTGCCGTAGCATTGGTCTTCTTTTTTTAATTCTCATCTCGCCACTTCTTAAAGCGATGCTACGCTCCTTTCCCGCTCCTTTCCCGCTTTGCTGCCCTGCACTATGAGGCCTCGTCCTCTACATTCCTCTCGCCCCCATCATCCCTCTCTCAGACGCTGCCTCCCGGCCTCGTCCTTTTTTCCTCTCTGCAGAGAAACGAATACGCCTTCGCCTTCCAAAGTCATAGCTGGCCTCTCCCCTGATCCCCTTGATCCCTCATCAGGGAGGCCAAGTGTAATATCTCCACCGCTAAATTAGCATTTTTCTCATTACCACTGCCTCTCTCCTGCTGCCTCCTCCCGAGCGGAGTTAGGCCTTCCCGGGGAAAGCTGTTACCTTGTGTGATGCTACATCGCGGGGCTGTTAGCGCTGTGAGGGGATAAGTGAGCCATTGTCCCTCTAGGATAGCTCTCGTATCCTCATTTCGCATTGTCCCTCATTACTCCGTATTTAAATGAGATGCAAAAGGATGCAATAATTAATGAAGAAATTACTTAAATCTGTTTTGTACCCAGAGAAAGATGCAAACTGAATTCATTATGTGCTTATTCTTATCATAATCCTTATCAGATGGAGAATCACTTTAATGACTGTGACAGTTTTACTGTTGCTCCTGAGCAACAAATTCATTGTTATTAAATACACAAACCTTTCTCACATCTATAAGACACAATCGGGGGAAAAGCAAATAAGTTTTCTTTCCAAGAGTAAACTCACCTGGATGTCATGTCAGAGCTGGAAGCAGGATCCTGATCAGATGTTTAATGTTACTCCATCACTGCTCTGACTTCTATACTTAACTTCAGATAGTTGCATGATGCATTTATTACACTGCAAAGAACCTTCACCGAAGACAACAGCCTCCCTTCCATCATCTGCAACCCCACAACTGCAACTATCACACGTCTGGATGCATTTGCAAAAGTAGCGATTAGAAATATGCAAGAATTCTTTCATAAAGGTCCTTTTGATATGTCCTTAAAAATGAATAACAAGTATTTGTATTTGTACGGTCACTTCCAAGCTTCTGTCTGCACTCTGTGACGTCGTCTGACAGTATTAGTGTACAAACACGATGAGTCAGAGAGGAAGTTAGAAGCAGCAGAACATCTTTATAATGTCATCTGCTGTGTGGACTGAATGTTCTGCTCCACCTCACTTAACACAGGAGGATGCAGGAGAGGGGTCTCTCTCTCTCTCTCTCTCTCTCTCTCTCTCTCTCTCTCTCTCTCTCTCTCTCTCTCTCTCTCTCTCTCTCTCTCTCTCTCTCTCTCTCTCTCTCTAGTGTCATCCTGTTGACAGACAGACAACCAATGCCGGCAAAAAACAGTTTAGAAGCAAAATACATGTTTAAGGTCTTTTGAAAAACTGACCAGCACAAAGATCACTGATACTCTTTACTCACTCTTGTAGAATTTAATATAGAAAGAAGCCAGTCACCCCTTGTTCCAGGGGGTGAGACCCCAGGTATTCCCAGACCCCATAAACCCTCTCAAGCACTCGTAGGTGTCCCAGAACCCCATGTTGGGAACCCTGATGAAATAGCGTCTCCCATCCGAACAACCACAGAGGCGTGATGGGAAGGTAATTGGCGCCGGCAGATGGATATAATCAGCACGCTGCGTTACGAGGCCCTCACTGATGATGTCAATGACTTCCTCGTAGAGAGACATCTGTGATTACAAGATTAGAAGATAGCACCATTGTAGCCGAGGACAGCGGATCCCAAACTGGGGCGCCGGGAATTCCAGGCCTCCTTTTTAAAAGGATTCCAGGGGGGGTCCCCAACAAAACCGGGGATTAGTTTAATTTCACACTTATTTCCCTCCACACAAGTCGACACAATGAGGGAATGTGTTGAAATGCTTTCACCGGCTTTACAGTAAAGTTCACAAAACACTTTCATGAAAAGGCGGTTGAAAGTGATTTTCTATTTGAAGCTCAGCTGCAGGGTGCACACACGCAGAGTGGAGTTAAATTTGGAGCTAAAATTGGAAGGAACAGAGAAGGATTCAGACGCGCTGCAGTGGATGTGACGACGGAAGTGTCTCGCTATTGTTTCCCTACAATGAGATCCTCTAAATTCATGTGATTTGATCTGCTCAGATTCTGGGACCTTTTCTCCTTAAGACACAAACGCAGGATGTATTTTTACAGCACCTTTAGAACGTGGCATCATTCACACACTGATTGTGGAAGCTGACATGCATGATGCAACAGCGTCTTGTTCAGGGACACAGCCGGGGATCAAACCAGTGACCCTCCAACTACCAGACAGCCACTTTAGCTCTAAAGACGCCCAACAATAATGGAAGAAAGGAGACAAGATAAAGGAAGAGAAGAGATCCATGCTGAATGAAATGTACCAAGCGAATGGGAAATGGAACAAAAACGGCCTTGATGCTGTTGTGTGTTGGTGCCGCTGTGCCGCTGTGTGCATGCGCCCACGCTCGGAAGGAAAAAAAAAATGCCTGTTTTGACGGTTTGTTTCTGGTTTCATCTGAATTTTGATCATTTCTCCATTTCAGAACGATCATGAATTGCAACCTGAGGGTGATCCAGGCTCGCGCTTTCGCCCAGAACCAACACCTACGCTACATGTGAGTAAATATCCCATCTTTGACAACCGTGCTCGCCAGCATTTAATATGATCCGCGGTGCTCGATGGCCTGCAGTACGAGGCTGCAGATGGGTTCGTGTTGAGCACAATATGATGCCGCTGATGGAGACTGGCTTTGGGTAAAAAAAATAGTTTCGGTGCCATTACTGTCGCATCGGCCGCACATCTTAAACGAGACATCCATTATTTGCCTCGGATAATTGGATTCCTATCTGCCCCGGTTCTTTGTGCTCTTCGGGAGAGCAACATGCCGAAGACGCAGTCCCATTTTTGTCTGCACCCGCTAAATGGACAATTTGTCCAGGAGGCCGAGCATCAGAGAGCCGGGCGAAGAGCAAAGTAATTTCTTTAACAAAGGCTGATGTGTCACCGTATGACAGCCTGTTATTCCTCCTGTTATTTTCCAGGAGTAAACACGATGAGGAACTCAGTCACAGTCTTTTACCTGAAAACGCTGCCATTTGCAATTTCCAGCTGTCGGCTGAGAGGCAGTTTGCTCGCTCTCTTTTCTCCTGATGACTACTGGAAGGCTTCGAGTCTGAGCGCAGTGCGTTGGGAGTGTATACGTCAGAGAGAGAGAGAGAGAGATAATACTACAGTGCATGCAGTGTTTTCCTCAGGTGGGTCTGTTAGAGACGGAGAAGGATGATCACATGCATGTTATCTTACAAGTTGGCACCTCGTGGGTGTCTGTCTCTGTGTGTTATCTCTTTAAAAAAAAATGGTGCAGCTCCTCTCTTTATCTCGTTAGGTGATTGGGCGAGCTAATCGAAGTCATCTACATTTAATGAAAGTTTTTTTTAATCCTCCCTCCGCTTTCATTTTCTCCGCTGTAAGATTGCTTCGCTAAGGTCCGACTGCAAAACAAACAGAATCAGCTCTCACCTCTTCAATCTCCCCCGGCGCCTTACAGAACCGGTCGGTGCTCGAATGAGACTTTTAACGCTTTGAGATAAAAGATCACGGGCGGAGGTGATGTCTTTCATCCTCAGCTGAGGTGTGAGGCTAAATTAAAAGTAAAAGACCTCCAGTTAGCACTTTTAATAAAAGGTGTTGATTTCCTTCTTTCCCCCTGTGAAGATGGAACCTTCTCTGCATGTGTGTTGAATAGCTGTTTCACTCCACCTCCAGCTACGCACCGTACAAAAGGCCTCTGCCGTGGTCTTGTTATTGCAGGTGGATGGTTGCTAGGTGACACCAAGGATGATGATGTCAAACAAGATTAATTGTTATGCCAAAGCTTTTGCTCAGAAGAGCGACCTCATTGATGTCTGTGTCAGACGGGTGGTGCTACAATCCTGGCGCTCAACCGCATGCTCTTTCTCGTCATCACACGTCAAAACAGTGACGATGTTATTAATCCAATGTGTCACTAATGTGGTGACCGATCCTCCCTGATCGCACCGTTTTTCAATGAATATTCCTCTTCATCTTCATACACGCTATTCTCTACGTCTGTCGTACGCCTGTGATATATTAACTATTCTGATCATCTTCCTAAGTTAACCAGTGTTCCTATTAGAACAGCTTCCCCCCCAAATAAGGGGCTGCAGGGGCTGCAGGGGCTGCAGGGGCTGCAGGGGCTGCAGGGGCTGCAGGGGCTGCAGGGGCTGCAGGGGCTGCAGGGGCTGTAGGGCTGTAGGGCTGTAGGGCTGCAGGGCTGCAGGGCTACAAGGCTACAGGGCTACAGGGTTACAGGGCTGTAGGGCTACAAGGCTGCAGGGCTGCGTTCACAAGCAGTAACTGCATGCAGGAACAGAAAAAAAATCTGAAGACAGTGGAGCACCAGACTACATACATAATTCATCTTCATTCCTTCGATGCTGCAGGAATTGAATAGCAGCTGTCTTGTTTGGTAGTCAGTAGTTGGTGGAGTTTTCCTTACCTCCTCGGTCCGTGCCACATCCCTCCACCACGTTTCGGGAGAATACTCCCTGGATCTTACCCTCCTCAGCGGAGCTGTAAATGATCTGATCTCAAATCTGAGTCGCAAACAACACACACAGAAGATAGACACCAACCTCCCAACGTCAGCAATACTTATGTGTTAAAGACCGTAATGCCTTTTTAAAAGAATGAA
>CAAKHC010018984.1:4422-15646 GCA_901007825.1 Macroramphosus scolopax
TGTCTGTCTGCTGTGACGTCACCTCCATCCACCACAGCTCAGCTTCAGTTTAACAGAGGTGGAAACACCTGCAGCCTCCGCTGCTGTCGGGGCGATTCAGCAGATCCATCAGCTGATCGATGATCACTGGCTCTGTTGGAACTCAGCTGAAGTTCACGACTGATCCCACTGTACTTTACTTTTAGAAACAATTCAAAGAAACAGACTTTATAGTTTCTGTGACCTGAAGATTGGAGATGAGATGAGCACATGGTCAGTAGATCTGTTGATGAGGCTGAGCAAGAATCCAGAACAAAGAGCATGTTGGAGGAAATGTTCAGGAAGCAGGAAGTGAATCAATGTTCCGATGAGGTTGAGGATCTTCATCCTCGTGATGACTCACTGCCTCAGGCTGGAACTTGTTGAGGTGTCTGCAGTGAGCAGCTCCTCGGCTGTGGGCTCGTGGGATTCCTGATCTGGATTGTACATATTGGTTACATTAATGTCAGACAGATGCTGAGTTCTTGTCCTTTGTTCTGTGCTGCAGTGGAGCTCTCCAACATGCTGCCTGAAGAGCCCAGCTTTGTCAGCAGTGACAACACGGAGGTGTTCGTCCCACCGGTTCTCTCCGGACTCCTTCAGGAGCCTCAGGCGGGGCGCGGCCGTGGAAGGTGACAGGTTACAGTCTGCTGCACAGTTTACACTGCACACACTCCACACCACAGCTGGAAACAGATTCTGTCACTGGTTCTTTCACCGCAGCTTCACCTGCTGGTGCTGCACCTACAAACTCCTTTAGAAACGAGGCAAAGCAGCGGAGCAGGAGAAGTGTTGGCATCACACAACAACTGTCCTGGTCATCGAACATCTCCACCACAAACGTCTTTATGTTCAGGAAACTTTCAAAAAAACTAATTCCTGTGCCAAGTTCTTCAACGGAGGGTGAACAGAGCATCACTGATACCCCCCAGTGATGGGACCTCCACCTGAACCTTAGGTCCTCCAAAGATGAAGTGACTGTGGAATGTGAGGTCACTGAGGGATGAAGCCTCTCAACCTGACAGAGCTTCTATTGCTTCACCTCGTTGTCTGAGATTGTCCGACCCAAAACTCATCAGTTGTTTTAAAGGACACAATTTGCAGTATTTGATTTAGCTGTTGGTGTCAACAGATCACACATGATGTGAGGTAAGTTCCAAACCAGGTCCAATCGTTTGGTTCTAACCCTAACCCTGAGCAGACTGCTCCTTTAAACAGAACCAAGGAACGTATTTCCTCCAGATGAACTCGACTGCTTCAGCAGCTGTCAATAACCCCAAAGTTCAAACTCTGAGCACATTCAGGCTTCAGAAACGCTGCAGGAGTGAAAGCTGCTGATGTGTGTTGTCTGTTCTGAGCTCCATCACATGACCAACTAGAGTCTGGAGTCCTGCACATGATACATAGATACCAGTCAGTGGACCTGTGGTTCCCAGTAATCTTCTTACAAGGTCAGGACTCACATGTTCATGTTTTGCTCTGCATGTGAGCAGCAGACATCAGAACCCTGACCGGCCTCAGTCCAGACTCTGTTTGGTGACATGAAGTCTGCCTGTTGTTAACTCGATGCTTCAGGATGTGTGTGTCTCCGTCCAGCTGCTTCTTGTCCTCGGGGGTTCTGAGGACTCTGCAGTAGCTCAGCACATCTTCGGTCTCACTTTATGGTTTTCTTTGTTGTAATTCTTTGTTCCTAAAATGCATCAGAGCAGAGATTTGGTTATTTGGTTGCAGCTTGCATACGAACAATAGCAGCATTGTGCAGGTGATGATTATAATTCCACGGAGCACTGACCAGAACAAGTCTGTTCTATAGAAACACACTGAACTAAACATAGAATACAAATACTAATAAAATGAATTTAAAAACCTTCTACCTTTTCTAACAGGGTTGGACACCAGATCCCTCATGAGACGCCAGCAGCAACATCTGCACCAGGTGTCCACTGTCCCACCAAGGTAGCAGCCTGTCTGCACACACCACAACACGTGCAGTGAATCCCGTCTTCCAGGGGGGGTAAACCTTTCATTCTCTCATGTTTGTTCAAGCAAAGACAAAATCCATTCAACAGTGAAGTCATTGCACAAACCAGTGCAGACGGTGAGGTGTTGGACGGACCGGGGGCCGGACCGGGGGCCGGACCGGGGGCCGGACCGGGGGCCGGACCGGGGGACGGACCGGGGGCCGGACCGGGGGACGGACCGGGGGCCGGACCGGGGGCCGGACCGGGGGCCGGACCGGGGGCCGGACCGGGGGCCGGACCGGGGGCCGGACCGGGGGCCGGAGGGCCGACACCCGCTGAGGGTGAGTTAGGTTCTGTTCAGATGTGTATTGTGACTGTTTGCTTTATACTTTGTGTGCTGATGACACGTTGTGTGTTGTGTTTTCAATCGGCTCAATGGACAAACGGTGAAAACAATCACATTGCAGGAAAAGTAAGTCTGATTCCAGTGATCCTTCTGGCCTGGGGGGGGCGCTGCAGCTGGTTCAGCTCCAAACAGCATGACAGCATGACAGCATGAGCAGCGGGTGCAGTGGGTGCATGGCAGCAGTCAAACGCTTGTACTGGCTTGTAATGTCTATCAGGTGGATCAGTTGATCTTCTGTCTGCGAGCAGGAGGGGGGGGGACACGGCAGCAGCTCATCAACAGCTGCGTCTCTAACTGCAGCACCAACTCCAGGGTCGGACGTGTTTTCTCACAAAGAAAAGTAATCCAAGAACAGAGATATTTCCAGGCGTTATCTCAGTAAATGGATGTCTGAGTGCACGCGGCTGCCAGACCGGCCGGCGGATTACACAGAGACATTCCAGAGCCTTAATCTGCCCGCATGACTGGTAGCTGCTGAAATACTTCACAGCAGCTACGGAAACGTTGTTTATGAGGGAGAAATGATACAGAACAAGGAACAAGAAAACACAAACCACTGAAGTTAAGGTATAATAAATCAACTTGAAGATGAACCGATGATGCGTGACAGCTGCCATGCTGAGGAACGTCAGCAACCAGAAGCTCCTCACAGCCTTTACAGACGTTCTGATCACTGTTTAGTGTTTGACATTACAACAGGAGCTCGTCACTACGGTGATGAACCCTCAACCGATCAGATATATGTACACATGTATAACTGTTGGTTTTGTTTTTGTTTCCTTTCAGAGCTGTTACCGTCTTTACCTTCTTATGCTACTAACCTAAGACAGGAGGAGCCTGTTTCCATGGCGATGCCTGAGAACGTAGCAGTCAGCTCCTGTTTTGTTGAGGTTGATGGACCAGCAGGAACACAGAGTTACTCTGCTGCTCCACGTGGAATCCTCAAGCACTTGTCCACAGATAGCACCACCGACTCCCTGACCCCCCACGTAGAACCTGAGAGGTCAGTCAGCCCCGATTCACCTGATGAGACCTCGATAGACAGGAAGCAGGTGAGGTTCAGCACCATGGTTGGACAGACTGGAGTGGAGTGGCAGGACGGGAAGGAGCTGGGAGAGCACGGTCTGCTGGACGCCATCTTCAACCCTCCTTTCCAAACAGACAACAAGCACGATCCGACGGCTGGATCACGAAGGCTTTTACTGAAGCAGGGTCACATGGACTCACAGCAAGGTGACCTCATTTACAAAACCCTCCAGAATCAGGTTGCTGTCCAACACCAGTGAACTTCAACAAACCAACCAACTGATTTAGTTTAGAGTTTTGACATCATTCATATCCCATTAGTCCTGCTTGTGCCTGTTCTTGCATGTAACCTGTATTATTGACTTCTGCATGACTTCTTATAGAGCTTGGTGGAAAAGAACAGCAGGGAGCAGAATTCTTCTGTTATTACTGGGTTCATTCAGCTTCTGCAGTTATATATCATGTTTTCATGGATGTTGTCCTTCTTCGATATATTACTGTTAAATGAAGTGTGACATTACTGATCCCAGAGAGATGAAATATGTTGGATAAAAGTCACAACTTGTTGCTGTTAAACTATACATAGAGAGCAAAAGACAAAGCAAAACATTTAGAAAAGTCATTCTTAAAGCACCTTTGTACAGAACCTGTTATAGTATTTGTTGGTCTCGGTGCACAGAGACCTTTTAGAATCCAATTACAACATGACGTGTCCCACTTCATTTGACATTAATATGAAATGCTTCACAGGCAATGTTAAACACCGTCTGTGGTGTTTAGCAGATTCTGTACATGATCGAGCCAACAAGTGTTTGTTGTCGTTGCAGATCTCTGTGAGCATACAGAGTTCCTGAGCCCAGTTTCTGGCCTCCTCGTTTCATCCGAGCAGGAGTCAGGTAAGGAGTCAGGTAAGCCTCTTCACCCGGAGACGGAGCCTGACGAGGGCCGTCGCTCTCGGGCTGAAGCCACCAACCTGCTCCCCGGACACACCGCTCATCAAGAAAACACCGACATCTCTGTCAAGGCCACTTCGGATGACGAGCCGTCGACTAACAGCAGCTCAGAGCGTTCATCTCATTCTGTTTCACCAAAGCATAGAAAAAGGCTGCTTGGGATTTTTAGAAGAGAGACGGAGAAAACTGCATCAGCACCGAGTTCACAGAAAGAACAAGTGAAGATATCTGAGATGGACGAGACAACAGATGTTTCAAATCTCCTCAAAGATGATGCACATAGTTCCATGAATAAACTCACCACTGTGGATGAAGAAGCTAAACTCCCGGAGATGACGGAGGTCAGAACTCTACAACTCACAGCGCTTCAGAAAACCCAGTTTAAAGACATAATGACCTCAGACAATCAGAGTGAAGACAGCAATCCTCAGATGATATTTACCAGGGTACAAGCAAGTAAAGACCTCCCAAAGACTGGACGAGAAGCTCCACAGGATGATCAGACTGACTCTGTGGAGAGCAGCAGGTACCATCTCCCACCACAGACAGGCATGACAGAACAATGTTCCTCTCCACAGAAGGACTGTAGCATCCTAAAGGATTTAGCAACAGGAGATGGAACGTATAGAGCGAATCCAGTCCTGATCTGTGAAGAGACAGATGTTTCTCTACCTGGTTCAGCAACAGAACCACAGATGTCACACAGAGTCACGTCTGTTGTCTCTAATTCCTTAAATGTGACCGACAAGGACTTTGACGGTCTGAATCCAGGCAGCTCAGAAACCAGGACTGCTGGTGATGCCGAGGATGTACAGTCAACATCTCACCGAGTCTTCACACTGCCTCAAGAAAGGCCACGCAGTCCCAGCAGAAGCCCAGCTCCAACAGCAAAACAAGAAGAGGATGAAGTTAGGAGGAGTCCATCTAAAACCTGCCATCCAAGGGTCTTACCCAGAGAATCCTCAAGTCCCAAGAGATCCAGGCTTGAAGGCCCCCCCTTGAGAACCTTTCCAATAGACATTAACCCTCAAACTAAGGCTGTTGAAGAACAATTAGGGAAGCCAACACCATTGCCAAGGCAGAAGAAGACTCCCTCACCTGAAGCAAAGCCCACAGGGTGGACAGACACTGAACCTGGCACAGAAACCACCTCTCCTCCTTTAAAGTCAGACTCAGAGGCCGAAGAGGCGTACATTGTTCATGATAACCCTTCTCAAAGTCCTTCAAGCTGCACTCCACAGTACAAAAAAGGTTCCGTGAATTTGGGAACATCCACATGTCTTGCTAGATCTTTCATCCCTCAGGATTATCAGCACTACCTTGGACCACAGGAGAAAGCCCATGTCCCTCCTTTCCACCAGGACAAAGCTCCTGAAGAGTCTCCTGGAAGCCCTTCAGCTGCAGACACTGACGAAGTTCACAGACAACCAGGTGTCCTCCACGACTCTGTTGGGTACCAGAGTGAAAGTTCAGCTGAGGGTTTGTTCTTGTGTTATTCATAGCAAGACATATGGAACATCGTGTTTGTAGAATCCTTTCTGTTTCCTCTTCGACTTACATTATGTTTCTGGGTTAAAGACCAGCTACTGATGATTGATGCAGTTCATTTCACCAACATTCTGTCCAGCCATGTTTCTACTGTGTTTTCTAGGATCTAACTTTTTTTAAAACCCAAATTAATTTTGTGTACTGCATAATAGATGGAAAGACTATCGGCCAAGTACCAAAGCCATGTTTTACTGTGTTATTGGAAACAGACATTACAGTTTCTACTGCAGATTATTTACACACCAGAAACGGTGTAACACCTGTGTTAAGAGTATTTCCAGAGCTGATGTTCTTTTATTTGTGGCAGGTTATGATAATAATTCTGACGTTGTCATGTCAGCTCTGAAAAGAATTTCTTCAAGGTCCATGTCCTCATCCAAAAGTGTGGAAAACCTCAGCTCACAAACAAGTAACACAACTGTTCTACTTCAGATATGGTCATTGACTGCGTTAGCATCAATTCTGAAAACATCTATTAATTCTGTAGTGAGAATCTATTCAAAGTTTAAAAACTTAAGAGCAATATGTATAAGAACACTGAGTTGTGGCCTCTTATCTCAGGAGAAGGGAGGAGCAGCAACTCCAGAGAAGAACGGAATCAGAGAGTGCATGATGGTGAGAACATGTGATCCTCTCGACAGCAACACATATCAGGACATACAGAGACCGAGGATAGACGTAAACACAGACCGAGGATAGACGTAAACACAGACCGAGGATAGACGTAAACACAGACCGAGGATAGACGTAAACACAGACCGAGGATAGACGTAAACACAGACCGATGATAGACGTAAACAGAGACCGAGGATAGACGTAAACACAGACCGATGATAGACGTAAACACAGACCGAGGATAGACGTAAACACAGACCGAGGATAGACGTAAACACAGACCGAGGATAGACGTAAACACAGACCGAGGATAGACGTAAACACAGACCGATGATAGACGTAAACACAGACCGAGGATAGACGTAAACACAGACCGAGGATAGACGTAAACACAGACCGTAAACACAGACCGATGATAGACGTAAACACAGACCGAGGATAGACGTAAACACAGACCGAGGATAGACGTAAACACAGACCGAGGATAGACGTAAACACAGACCGAGGATAGACGTAAACACAGACCGAGGATAGACGTAAACACAGACCGAGGATAGACGTAAACACAGACCGAGGATAGACGTAAACACAGACCGAGGATAGACGTAAACACACTTCTGAAGAACAGAAATATTACCATATATCCTCTGAGAGGTTTTGAAGTCCTGTCTTTCTTCCGGTTTCAGCCTCTTCACCATCCGTACCACGGCGTATGACAACCAGTGTGTCAGTTCCTGTTCAGCTGGACGAGGTGAGTCAATGCTGGTTAACTGAGACATAAACACACTTTAATTCATCTAAGTGTGATGACTGGTTTCTGTGTGTCCGAGTGTTACAGGGTCGTATAACTGTCAGTCATGTGTGTTTCTCTCTAACATCATCAGACAGACAGTGACAGTACTTCAGGAGGCATGTCGGGCTGGAGAAGAAATACAGGCAGCTCCATGTCCAACCTCAGTCTGTCCTCAGGGCTGTCCTCAGGGCTGTCCTCAGGGCTGGCCTCCATGTCCTCCGTACGTACACACTGCTCACATGTCTGGGACATATTCACCGGGTGTTGCAGAGTGAGCCAGAAGGGCTTCCAGACCAGATGTTTTATATATCACAGAGGACATTTTGTTGTTGCAATCAACTGGATCAGTTTTGGATGATGATGGTGATGAAGATGATGATGGTGATGGTGATGGTGATGGTGATGAAGATGATGATGGTGATGAAGATGGTGATGAAGATGATGATGGTGATGAAGATGATGATGGTGATAATGATTAGTTTATTACAATTACCTTTTTGACCAAAAACAAAACAATCAATTAATGGCTATTACTTACGGTTCTTGTTAATTAAACTAATAAATAATAACTTTGTACTCATCAGTACAAAACCTCATCAGCTCAGGCACAGCTGAAATATTTGCTTGTATTAAATAGATGAATAAATACATCCCTTCTTTATAAGGAGTAAACTCTTGAGATGTACCACATCATATCAGGAGGCTCATCAAAGACAAGTACACCATATAAACAGAAGCAGACAGCATTTTTCAAAACTAAATTCAAAAAGCAAATAATTACACAAGACCAATTGTGACATATATATATAGCTAATAGAAAAGTATTAATGTTGGGTTAGGGTTACACATGATTATATTAATAACCATTATAATTCGAATTTCTGTCATAAAACTTTTAGAGCTATACAATAATAACAGTCATTGCCCTATAATTCAAATGTATTTAGTGATTTGTCCTAAACATAAACAGGGAGATCATGTTGCTCGCTCTCTCATGAATGAGCAGGTCGGTGGCAGCGTCAGCAGCCTTTACCACCCAGACTTTGGTGCCATCGACGTCCAGGGAAGCGTCCAGTACGCCGTGAACTACGTCCAAAGGGTTGGAGAGTTTCACATCTTCGTGGTGCTCTGCAGGGATCTGGCCGTGGCCGACACCAAGAAGAACCACTCTGACCCGTACGTTATCTCTGTTCTATATAGTGGACAAACTGACAAAGGTAGAACATGTGTCATCTCATTATTTAGTATATTTTGGACAAGAGTCTGTCCAAAGTACAGTAGCTGTCGCTTGTATTTGTCTATTCACTCTGCATGTTTCGTCTGCAGAAGGATTGTTACTCTGGTGTATTTCATAGGTACGTCAAATGTCACCTCCTTCCTGACAAAACAAAGTTGGGAAAGAGAAAAACCACCGTTAAAAAGAAAACTCTGAACCCCACCTACAACGAAATCCTCAGGGTGAGTCTTTCTGTTTCTAATTTTGGATCACATTTATTCAGTATTCTTCAAACATCATTGTTGCATATTCATCCTTTCATAGTTTAAAATCACAATGGAGGAGTTGCAAAGTCAGAGTCTGAACATCTCTGTGTGGCACAACGAGACCTTTGGACGGAACCTGTTCCTGGGGGAGGTGGACCTGGATCTGTCATCCTGGGACTTCAACAACACCCACATAAATGAATATACATTGAAAGCAAAGGTAATGGTTTGTTTCTTTGTGCATGGAAGAAGTGATCTGATTGGATGGTTCCTCATCTACACTTGATTCTTCAGTCAGAACAGACCTCCGCGCCCTCTCCTGCTCTTCTGGTGGACAGCAGAGGACAGATGAGAGTCGCTCTGAGATTCCTGCGGCAAACATCTCACAGTGAGCTGAGGATGAATTCATTCATTCCTTTCAGTTTGGAGATCATCATCACTTATTGTGGTGTGACTGCATCCACAGGTAGGAGAACATCTGGGATGGAGACCGGGGAGGTGCAGATTTGGGTGAAAGACTGCAAGAATCTTCCACCAGTCAGAGGAGTTATTATTGACCCCTTTGTGAAATGGTATGACGTCCACTACAGACACCTTCTGTGGAGAACCAGAGTCCCAATTAAAGGAATAAATGAAGCAATGTGAAATAATTCAATAAGAAATAACAATGGAAATGTTTTCTATCATACTGCCACTACTGTCCCAGTCGTATTAGATCGGTTGTTACTTCAGGTTAAAGCAGCAGTCAGACAATCACTTCGGTCCCATGTGAGACATCTGTCTCTGCAGGACTAATGTTGTCATCACTTACAGTATAAAACAATCCGAAGACTTCACAGACACGTTTCACCTGCCAGTATTAATGTTCTTCCTTATTAACGGACCCATTCCAATACTTTTTGGACTTGTTGTACTTGCCATCATTGACAGACAGACGCATGTTTTGATGAAAAGTGATGCTGCAATGAAATTGACTGTAATTGTGGAAAATGTAATGTAAAACGAAAGAGCACTGAACTCTCTTAGAACTTAGAACCAACAATTGTTTGGTCACTTAAGCAAAATATTTAAAATATTTTTTTGTCATGTAGTTTGAGATGAATTTGATTTGAGTTCAGTAACTGATTAATTCACCAACAGTTTCTGTCATTATTTATTTCATGTAAAGCTTTTGGTTTCCATTCTTGGCAACATTTCTATTTATTAACGTCCTTTATTTCCCTGCCTCCGCTGCAGCACCGTACTTCCTGATACAAGCCGGAAAAGTCGACAGAAGACCAGGGTGGTGAAGAGGACAGCGAACCCCATGTTCAACCACACCATGGTGTACGACGGCTTCCGACCGGAGGACCTCCGGGAGGCCTGCGTGGAGATCACAGTGTGGGATCATGACAGACTGAATAACCACTTCATTGGTGGACTCAGGCTGGGGCTGGGGACAGGTGAGACGCCCCTCCACCTCCAGCATGTCCTGGATGCTTCACATACAGTATTTGAAGTCAAACTAGTTTACAGCAAAGACATACGAGTACTGGTGCTCCACACAGAACACAGAATACAATAACAGGTTGTGTGATCACACAGAGAAAACAAAACCAAGTGCTCAGCGATACTTGGAACCAAGTGGCAGACCGTCTCCTGCACATTGGACAAGTTAGATACTTGAATCTCTTTCAGAAACCTGCATCTCTGACCAACAACAGATAGAGCAGACCTCTGCTAAGGCCAATAGTCTTAAATAAACCTCCACACAGAATCCTCCACATGAAGGCTGTAAATTTCCCTGTTGTGGGATCTTATCTTATCATATCTTATCATATCTTATCATATCTTATCATATCTTATATCTTATATCTTATCTTATGATTGTTAAAGGGTTCATATTATGACCTTAGCTTTTATAGCTAATAGCGTTTTGGAAAAGATTCGTGCCTCCTTCTACTCCCCTCTGTCTGTGTCCCTGTCAGAGTGCTGTTTCTGCTGCTCATTACATATTCATGAGCTGCTGCTCATTTCTCAACGCCCACTCATTAACTATTACCATGGTAACGGGGAGAGTGCTCCGCTCTAGTCTCCAACATACACTCGTTTTGCCCTGGACAACGCTAACGACGCTATATTCCAGTTTAGACAGCATTTCCAAACGCGGTCCAGCAGTACACATCCCCCGTTAAGCAGTACTGCACATCCGGGGATGTGTACTGCTGGGCCGACTGGGTACCAGGTTTGTATGTGGAGTGTGTGCAAAACACTGATACTTGGTTAGTTTGGCAAAACACTGCTTTGGTAGTTTGTGTGGAATTACAAAATGAAACACAACATCACTGTTGGACATGGATTAGCTGGTAAACGACTGTCAGAAACGTATTCCACTGTTTGATTCTAGCAGCTAGCAGCTGTAACCTGCGGTGTGGTGCAGCTA